>APFE030386405.1:0-19856 GCA_000404065.3 Pinus taeda | reverse complement strand
TATAGCAATTTAAATATATAAATAAAAAGGCTTATTAAATATAATTTATATTTTTAATTACATGTCTATATATATATATAAATGGAATTCCCATGATTGGATCCTAACCCAATTGGAGCTCATATTTTGTATGTATTGATTTAATTGTCTTTTAACAAAGAGTTTATTGTTTTCTATTTCTTTTTCTTTTTGTCTTTCATTTAATTATATTTAAATACTAGAATGCAATATGATTTTTTATTCATAGGTTATTCTACTCTATTTCTATTAGGATTTTCACATTATATGCTTTCTTAATGTATGAGTAAATTATTGTATTTTTTTTATTTTGAATAACTACTATGTTGACATGTAGTTGTGCATTTTTTAAATGTTTGTATGTAGAATTTGAATGAGGATAAATGGTATGTAGATAGAGAAATATATGAAAGGAGTGAGACATTTTGAGTGAAGGTGAATAAGGGAGAGTGAGTGAGAGGAAGGAGTGGGACAAAAAGTGAGAGTAATGGTGGGAGACAAGAAGAGAGAGAGAGAATGGGGAAAGATAAAAGGGTTATAGAGAGGATTTGTTGATTGTGTCTGGAGAGGCAGAGAGTGGAGTTGAGTGAGTGAGGGGGATGGGGAGGAGGACGAGGATGAGAGGGTGGGAAGATAGAGTGGGGATGAGTAAGAGAGTAAGTAAGGGAGCGAGACACAATAGTAGAGCAAGGGAGAGAGAGAGATGGTGAGAGAGTTGGTGAGAGAGAGAGAGAAGGGGAAAAGGGGGAGAGTACGAGGGGAGTAAGAAGGGAGAGAGAGAAAGAAGGGGAGGGCAGGGGGATATAGACGGAAGGTTTGAGAAAAAGAGGAGGATTAGGGGGGTGGAGACAGAGGACCAGAAACATAGAGAGAGAGAGGGGGGGACAGAGAGAGGAGGTGGGGGGAGAGAGATAATAGAGGAGAGATGGTGTGAGGAAGGTAATGAGGGAAAGAGATGGAGACATAGGGCTAGGGCGACAATAAGGATGAGAGAGAGGGAGTGGAAGAGAGATAGGGAGAGGGAGAGGGTGAGGTAGTGGGTGTAGGAGAGAGAGAAGAGGTGAGTAAGGTAAAGTAGGATGGGAAGAGAGAAATAGAGAGAAACAAAGTGAGGAAAAAATAGAGAATGAAGGAGAGAGGGGAAGAGAGAGAGTGACTTCGAGAGAGATAGAGAGAAGTTGATGTTGAGAGAGAGAGAAGGGTTGAAGGAGGTATGGAGGGAGTGAGGGTCAAAGTGAAAGACAGGGAGAGAGAGAGAGAGAGAGAGAGAGAGAGAGAGAGAGAGAAAAGGTCAGGAAGGGGAAGAAAAGAGGGAGGGAGATTTATAGAGAAAGTGATAGAGGGAGGGATATGTTGAGGGAGATTAGAGGGAGAGGGAAATAGATAGAGAAAATAAAGAGAGCGAGGGTGTGGGAGATGAGATGGTGAGGGAGACATAATGGGAGAGAGAGAGAGAGGAAGGGTGAGGGAAGTAGGGAGAGAAAGATAAAGGTAGAGAGAAAGGGATAGAGGTAAATGAAAGGAAATAAAGAGAAAATTAGGGGGGAATAGAGAGGAGGAAGGAGAGGAAGTGGTAGAGAGTGGGAGAGATTGAGGGAGAGAATGGGGTAGGGACACTAAGATATGTTTTGAATGAAATTACAATCATTTTACACATGGTTCTGTTATGCTTTTTTGCTATGGAAAATTTCATTGTATCTCACCAATTTTTACGAATTTTGGTACCCTCTTAAAGAATATTTAAATCCACTTGTTATCCACACTTAACTAATTATCTAAAAAGTACTTTAAGCTAACTCAAAAAGATCAACATGCAGAAAACAAAATTGAGACAACATAAAAAAAATGGAAAAGGTAAAATAAAAATATGAACCCCTATTCATTCAATTCTCTAAATCTTGGTTTAAATTAACTCAAAAAAATTAGTGCACATCAACCCTTATGATGCATAAATGGGATGAGTAAAAGAGAAAAAATTGCAACCCCATTCATTCATCCAAACTAGAAAAAGATTAAAAAAAAGTGTCCCTCATTCATTCATCCAATGCTACTAGCATATTTAGCCACTAAAAACACTGCAATCATTAACTATAAGAACTGAAGAAATCAATGGCTATACAAAATCTCCTTTGAACATATTAATATTCAACTTGATCATATTGATATTCAATGAACTTGAGAAAAGTAGTTTCATCCAATCATTTTTTGCTGCAAATGTTGAGAGGCAAAAGTTAATTTTGTGCTTATGAGGCATACATTCTCAACAATCTCCACATGTTCAAGTCACATTCAAAAATTTAGTCATATCAATTAAACCACTTACAATTTTTCAGATTCAATGGCTAGGGACATTTTCCAATCATTCCTCAAAAATGAGAATCAACAAATCCTGACCTGGTTCTACTAGTATGGGCGTAGGTGCACTTCAACGAGCAAATATGGATGTGGGTAAACAACAGTTAACTAGAAAAAGAGTACTTATGATAATGGGATACCCAAAGCTTGAAAAAAACTCACAAATACTCAAAATTGAAAGAAGAATGTATACACATACCCACCAAAAAAATGAAAGTAGAATGTGCAAGAAGGATTAAGGTAGATACCCCATTCATCGTCTTCTGGTTATTCAACCATCTAAGAGGGTTGGACTGTGTTTGTAGCATCCACAGGTTATCAACGCTCATCGAATTGGAATGTCTAAAGGCGTTCGCCCACCCAATAAGAAAAAAAATTCTTCCTTTCCTCTCATTTAAGCAGATGTCAAACAAACCTTCTCCAGCACCATCTCCTAAATTCAGTTTCTACATTGTTGTTTTCTCATCTCCAAATGAGAAATCCTCAAAGTTAATTGTTTTTCGGGTCATCCAACTTGAACCCAAATGCGTCCAATCATCACCAAGGATGATTTTTGACCCTAAATGAGGGAATGAATTAACTTTCTTAATTGCATTATTTATTTTCATTTTCTTAATGAAAGAGATTTGTTTCTCCAAATCAAAAGATAAAAAAAAATTATTTAAATAAAGATTTGTTGTTTTACAAAGGATTTATCCAAGTCGTGTGCCATCAAAGTATGCAAATATGTAACTTTATTGTAGAAAATATATAATATTTAGGAAAATTTGTAAAGGTCCATTCTATTTAACAATCGGTTAACTTATTTTATCCCGTAAATGTCATAAATATAGTTAAAATTAATTATAAGTTTTATGGTTTGGTTTATTCATTGCTATTTTAAATTTAAAAATATTGAAAATAAAATGTATGCTTTAATAACTAAATTTTAATATAATTATTAATCTTTTTAACATTAATTTAGATTTGTTTAACTCCAGAACTACCAGTGGCAAGGAAGGATCAAATATCTTTTGCACTTAAAAAAATGTTTGCAGCTTGAGAGATTTGATCCTTCTTGGCGCTAAATAGATCTCGAATTAAGAGGGATCTAGGTTGGTTTAATTCATAAATATATGATACGGAAAAAAATATTGTAGTAATTTTTAAAACATTTCCCACCAAAAAAAAAACATTTATAAATTTTGATATTTTAATGAACCAAAGTACACATTTACCTCGATCTTTTCGCCCAATGATGGAATTACCAAATGTTAGCAATGGATACATTTACTTGGAGAATCTTATCCATGGATGGAATTTGATGGGTAAATTTCCGAGAGTAATTTTCCGATCAAATACATTAAAAAAAAAAAAATGAAACATTATGTGATAAAATGATCAAAACTACCATTAGAGCAACAGAAACTATCAAATTTCATGGGTACTTCAGATTTGAAATTTATAGATAGGCTATATTCTACATGAATACCATGGGAAAATACCGGGTTCTATATTGTATAGAACTATTATAATTTTAGCATTATAAATGGATGTATATACCCCTTTAAGGGGATTATTAAATCCATATACCTAAATTTTGAGATTGCATATGGATTTAGAGACTCCCTTAAAGGGGTATCTAAATTTTAACACTATAGATGGATTCAGAGATTAGCATAAATGACTAAATTCATATACTTGGTCTATTTTTTATTTGGTCATATTTTTATTCTTGAGCTATTGTAGCCATTTAAATTAATTGTTTTTAATTTTGTCACTTATTATCTAGTCATCTATTTTAATGATGAAATGAATTAGTCATTTAAGATAGTCATTTTTAGTTGGGTCACTTATTTTCTAGCCGTATATTTTATCGCTAAACTAAATTAGTCTTTTTTAGTTGAGTCACTTAAAATTGCTCAAATTTAGTGGTAATTCCCTTGAAATAATTGTGGTGACTAACTTTTTTCGTCGCATAGTCACTAATCTCTCATTTTGTACTAGTGATCGCTTATCCCTAGAGCTTATCATCCCTCATATGTGCATCTAATTCCTAGATTGGTAAAACTAAAGCTTCCCCTTTTATCATGTAAATTCATTTCCTCCAATAGAGTAATTTCAATTTGGAGGTTATGTTTTAGAGAGAACTGTTTCAACTTTTATGGGTGGAAACCAGAGCTCTAAAATCAGGCTAGTGAAATCTGAGGGCAAACCCTTTCGTTTTGTTGGGAATAATTAGGCTAAGGTTGGTAGAGCATATAGGATGTAGATGGTTTGGGAAAAGCGTGGGCTCTTGGTCGTCATTGAACTTTCAAAAACCCATTGCATGGTATATGCCAATAAATCCTATCAACTCAAAGTAAATTTTTTTAATCATAAACCATTGTTGTAAAAAAAAATTGTATTTACCACTAATTTAAAAAAATAAAAATAACTTGTGTTGTCTCATGAAATTATGAGAATTTGTTGAAAGTTGTATTATCTTATAAATAATTCTTGGAAGTCCAAAAAATTATGATATCTTGATTTGTCTTTTAGAATGAATCACGTGTATTTTTCTTTCCTTTACATGCCTTCTTCTTCTCAATTTGTGCTTGGTTTTTTATTGTATTATTATTATGTCAAAACACAAGGGCTTAGCAATTCAACACTTAAACATTTGATTCATGTGCATCGTTTCTTTTATGTGTGTATAATCCATTCAGAAGTTGAGTTTTTTATATTTCTTGTTTGACATTTGATCTCTCAAATGAATGTTGGTTAAACTTATGACTTTTGAGGTTACAATTGAAACATTTTAAAACTTCTCGAGTTTACAGTTTGGAAAATTACCCAAAGTCGCCAAACACAACAACACATACTATTTTCTACCTCTATTCTCATGAATATTTGAACCCATGTCATTTACATCATAATTCTTTTCCTCAAACCCTAGGCTCCATCATAACAAATAGTAGTCTTAATTCTCTTTATTGGTTGGATAAACTCCAAATTTTCGGGGCCACCTGCTAAAGTTTACACATTTAATGCTTTTAGTTGTGGTCACTCGTCAATTAATTTTTTTTCCACGCGATTGGTTTTTTTTTAAAGTTGATCTGAAGACTAACAAGATAGTACAGTGAAGGAGACATATTTCAAAATAAAAGTCTTACAAAATTGGGCCATATGATAATACTTGCTTTAGAACATACTTTTTCTACTACTTTTTCGTATTCTTCCACTTCTAAAGTCTGTAGAATACTAGAAAGACAAAAAAGATAGAACATAACTTAATTTACAACAGTGTTTATCATTCATATTCATCTCCTTCCTGGTCTCTTGTAGATTGTTTCTGTCACAACTACCAACCACTTCTCCATGTAATTTAAATATTATAATTGTTATGATTAAAAGAAAATAATCGAGATCATGAGACACATATTCCATAGAAAAGGATGGTAAACTACTTGGGATTCTTATTCTTGTCACAACCATGTCAGTTGAAATGTGTGAAAGTGGGGAACTAATGTATTTAATTACTAGCAAGTATGTAGGACCAAAGCACACCCATTTGCAACATCATAATAAATCAAAAGAAAAATAAAATAGTGTTATGTACATGCAAAGAGAAATACATTGGTGGATGGAAACATGCTAGGATGATCTAGCCACCCAATGTAACAAACCAATAAAACACAAAAAAAGTGTTTGAATATAGGCAGGTCCGTGGCACTAATCTATTGGGCTAGGGTGTTCTGGCCAAGATAGGTACAAACAAGCTAAATGGGAGAAAATAAAAAGAGGGGAGTGAGAAGGAGATACGCAGGGAGAGAAGATGGTTTTGGATGAGAAAAATAAATCTCTAGTGCAGGGAATGGAGAGAGGATAATTCGAGGTGTGTAAGGTTCAAAGGTGAATGGAGTAGGCCACATGGACTGTAGATTGAATGAGACTATGCAAAGTATTTTTGAAAATTGTAAACTACATGATACTAGACCATCCATTGTCTTTATGGAAGAACACACATGTGGAGGCTAATGTACCCCATCTAACCAAGCATAATTCATTTAATCATTAGAGAATACTTCCTCAAGCTCGACAGTATAGCTCAATGGTGATTGGATATAGGAAAGCCACAATGCTGGCCAATTTGTTGTTGGGTGGAGATTTGCAATCCAACAGCCAATTTCCTTGACATAGATTGAGGTAAGTACTTATGATTGAAATGTGTAATGAACTTCAGGTTACATTCATTTAACTTACATGATGCCATTAAATGTATGACGTATAATATTTTATAAAGGTATTTTATATAGATGTCGATGTAGTGTTTCATAACACAAGAATGTTGAGGAAATTTGATGGAATGCATGGGTGATGAGGTGCTTGAAACCTCACATAAATGAATTAATCTAATGACTAGTTGCATCTAATAATGATCCAGTTGGATCCCTAATGGCTTAAAACTTAAAGTCTAAGTTTTTTTTGAAAAAAAAGAATGATATTGAAGACCACGTCATCCTAATTCCATTGGTGTGAACGACACCTCAATCCGAGCTTGTATGAAAAAGTTATGCCCCAACAAACTTTTAGGGACAAAAAGAAAAAAGCAAAAGTAAAAGTTTGATTGCCATGTGGCAGTCCATACAATTGACATGTCACTCTGTATATGAGACATGAGAAGAAAACGTGACAAGAGATGGAGTTAGTAGGATGTTGTGGTAGATATTGCACTGATGTGGTGTTCCAAGTGGGCATTGACGTGGCAGACTGTACAATGATGGGAAAATAGTTAGGTTGTAACATGGCTAGCTCACAGAAAACTGACATGGTATACATGTAGGAGGCGACATGTTTAGGTGACTATGATTTTTGTACCAATGAAAGGGGACCATGTGGTCGAATCAAGCCATGCCATGTGGCACCCATTCAATGATCAATTAGGTCATGATTGAGAAGCTCAAATTTTTTTAGCTGACCTGCCTAACGGTTACGATCACAGTTTCAACCAATTGGTGAACATAACATCACATGACAATGGCGAGGTTCAAACCCACGTTAGCTAGCCTAACAACGATCACCCAAAAATATATAGGCAGCTAAAAATAGTTAACGACACATCTGTTATACAACAAGCGGTTCTCATAATCCTGGGACAACGGATAAGTTACATTTTCCTATGAATTTCTTTAGTGTCAGGCTAAATATGTAATTATTTGTGTAGTTAAAACTAGGCTAGTGGGAGCTGAATCCATGTCGACTTTCGACACCCAAAATGATGGTTAACAAACCACCGAACCAATGTTCATATGATAGTGATTTGATGATTTCAATTGTTAACATGGAAATGTACAACGAGGTAGATGATTGCATAATCATGCAATGGAAGGTTTTGAAATATGATAGGTCTGGACACATATTACAATTATCAATGGTTGCTATATATATATAACAGGGCTGGTGAAGGTTGAGCCCACACAGGAAAAACTGGTTGTCCTAGACCACCAACAGCCCCAAACAAAACCACCACTAATAAAAAATGCAACATCCAAAACAAATTATCGACTCGATGGAAGTTAAAGGTGGCATTTGGTTACAAAGTTGGCATGGGAAGGTATTGAAACCTAGACCCCATTCATGTCAACAATGCTTATTCAGAGTTCACCAAAAAATAAGATTGCACCGATTATGAATGGATATAATAAAAACTCCTTTTCAATCCAACAAGTAGTTGTGGTCCAACAGTGGGGTCGTGCGTAGTATGGAACTGTGAACAGTAACAACAACCAGTGAAACTATGAACATGTGTAACCTTAATGCTTTAGAACCTTGAGTGTGGAACCTTGATGCAGAAGGAATCTTTGAGAAATTTTTAGGATTCCCTTGAGGCTTGGATTTGACAGTGTGAGAATGGGGTCAAGTTTATACTCATCTAAATCGATTTTTCACAAGGATCATGACAACATAATTTGTTTTTTCGTTTGAGTAGTGGATTTTCAATCCATCGTCAGGTTGAGGGGTATCATGATACATTATGGCCTTTTACTTGTTTTTCCTATAGCGTAAGGATGGAGGTCATAGTGGGTTCAATTTTATACCCATATGAAGTAATTTTTCACAAGGATTGTGATGACATAGTTTGTTTTGGAATTTGAGGAGCTAATTTGCAGGCCATCATAAGAATGGTAGGCATAATGATGCATTATGGAATTTTACTTTTTTTTTTCTTTTAGCGAAAGGTTGGATCTAGATTTGTAGGTTTTGATGATTGTTGTATGATGTAGCAGGGAAGCGAGATCTGAATCTTTGCAATAAATTCATCGCTTTAGCCTTTGCACAAAAATTGAGGTGGTGTAGTTCTAAAAGAGGGCCATATTGACACTTCATCAAAAAGTAGTAATGTTTAGATCCATTGATCTCAGAATTGCGAGACGAGTATGATGATTATGAGTATGATTTGAGTCTAACCAAGGGATTCAAGAGGAAATAGACCTTTTTGTGAGTTTTTTTGAATTATTCAAACCCCAATCTGCCTTATAGTTCTTAGGAGGTGTGGCTAACAAAATTTTGACTTCTATCAGTGAATCTCGAGGCTCAAATGCATCTCAACACTTATTAGGCACCCATGTTCTTTTTCTTACCTGGGGAGTCTGAAGAGATGTGAAAGGTTTACCGTCCTCCATAGAAACTCCTGTTAAAAATCATAATTTTATAAATGATAACATGCTTTTATTTCATGCCACGATTCGAACTATTATGGACCCTATCACCGACAACATAAATGGATTCTATTATTTTTATGGACTACTAATCGTTAATCGAAGGAACTTGTTTCAATAATCTTTCTTTATAGAGGGGAAACCATTAGAAATAGTTAGGCATGATAAGATTGGGTAAGGTATTTTTCCATGAAGTTTTCTCCTTTTAAAATTTCTTCAAGTTGAGATTCCCTGTTGCTATTAATTCAAGGTGAGTATTAGAGTCTACTTAGAATTTTTTATGTCATCTTCTCAGCCTTATCACTTTTCTGAAGGTTATGTTTAATGAGAATTTTGTATGCCTCGTAGCTTGATCACTCTAATCCAAATCCTAACTTGTTCAAGCTAAGTTTGGTAGGATTATAAGCAACAAAAAATTTTGGTTTAAGGGTCTTTCTGAAAATTTGGCATCTTGTTGACAAGCTCAATCACCCCATAAACTATTGAGCCTTTATGGTGAAATAATCAACCTTGAATTTTCTCCCTTGGATGCATTGTGCATATTTATAGAAATCCTTTTGCACATTTCTCATCTCATCTTATATTTATATATTTTTATCAATCAAGTCATAGACTTAGTCAATCATACCTTGCTAGAGGTTCCCCCCTTCTCCTCAATTTTGAGATATTTTTTTTAAGCATACTCATCTAGGATTTCCGTTTTATTCCTATAACAAATTATTGAGTTCCTTAGGCCATATATCTATTGGATGATGAAGTAATCACTGGGAAATAGCGTTCTTATGCATGAGGGTTACGTCATCCGTTTTCCTCGTGCTTTCAAAATGCAAAACAATCTAAGATTTCTACCTCTCTATTTAGGAGTATCAATTTTTTTTCAGCCAATTATTCCCCTACTAGTCCTCTACCTAGTTGAGATGAAACTATATGGTGAATGGACTATAAAATTTACAAAGTAGGAGTGGGCCAATAAGGTTAGCTGAATAGTGAAATCGTAAGAAGGAAACATGCCATGTTGGAACCATGTGACATCTTAATTGTAGCCTCACCAAACCATCCTCTCCTAATATCACTCCATGATCTCTTGATGCCACATAGTCTATAGATATTCTATTTCCATCATTATATATTATAATTCCATCACTTCCCTTTAGATTTCACACACCCTCCAAATCATATTTCCTTTGTCCTTCTCCATGATGCAATCAAATTCCCATGAGAAAGCTTAAGCTCAGGTTTTTTTAGTTGGTATAATGACTTATGTATCCAAAATACTACCTAGAACCATGATTTCATCATTAATAATCTACACTCTTGTGGAATCACTCCTCAATCCCTTGATGTCATGCAACCTACATAAATTTCATTAAAATCCTGCACTAGTAAAATTCCATCTCATCCTTTCAATATTCACATTCAACCCATATCCTAATATCCTTATGCTACTCCACATTACAATCAAAATACCATTGAAATACTTCATTCTAGACCTACTCATTAACAATGTTATCAACATCTTGCATGTGTCTTCAACCACTTTTCCTCTTACCCACTTACTTAAGTGCACCAAATTTCTCACCAATTTCCTTTTATGCCTTAACTTTAGGATTACTATCATCCTCATGCTAGAGAAGGTGCTAGAAAAGGTATGGAGGTGGCACGATCCCCTAATTGTTTCAATGAGATTCATTATGGGGGAGGGAAATAAATTGCGTCCTCCCCTCTTCTTATGTTTCCAAACTTCTAGTTGACTCCCTCATTGTCTATCTTGCTAGCCAAAGAGTTAAGTCTTTTGAACACATGATAGCTTGTTATTGAATCTGACTCCTTGCTTTCTAGCCTCACTTGAATATTTTGATAATTTAAATATTGCATAATTTTTATCATTCTTATTAGCATAATTGTTACCTAAGAGTCCCCTACCGCAATTACTTTCGTCTTGCAACATTTTTTTAGCAATTTGAAGCCTAACCATAATGCAAGTCATTTGTCTTGATTATTAGTTTGCCTTCCTCTCTTCCAAGAATATTGAAAACTCTATCCTTAATGTGTCCATACTACTACCCCTCCTGCTCCTGCCTCCCCTAGTCACTTCTCAATTATAATAAGCAAGGAGTTGTGATTTTGCCCAATATTTATCTAGCAAATATTGCAAGTTATAGGTTTCGAATATATTTATATTTTGGAGGAAATAGTTGAATTGTAAGATATTTGGAGTATTACTTCAACATCACGATGCTTTTTAAATAGTCTAGTGTGTTTGAAACACGCCATATGAATAAGATATTTTTGTAGAATATTATTGAATAAATTTCCATGTACATCTTGTGGTCATCCATATTATAGATTTGATCTCAGTGGCTTTTCGTAGTTTGTGGACTGCCAAACCTTTATGCTGGCTTGACAACAAAACTTGTTATTCGAAATGAATTTTATTTGTTGTTTTAGGGAGAGAGAAGGAAAACTTATCCTAGTTATCTTAGTTTTTTTATTGCAAAGTCTATTAATGTCATCACACACGTTTTGTGTATAGGTTAGGCCATTTTTGTATCATTAGTTATCAAATGGATATATTTGTTAGGGAACTGACTAGAAACTTGAAATATTTGGTGAAGACATTTTCTAGAGAGACTATAACTTTGGTGGTATAGAGTTTTCACACAATTGAATATGTGAAAGCCAAGATTAAACACAAGGAAGGAATTCTTCTTGACCAAGAAAAATCGATATTTTCTAGAAATAATTTGGAGGATGGACAAACCCTCGCTAATTAAAATATTCAAATGATTTATCCTTCTTGTGTCTCTTACTATAAGAGGTGGATTGCAAATCTTTCTCAAGACTTTTATTGGAAGAAACCATTACCCTTGAGGTGGATATCTTAGATTCTATTTATACTACAATGGTAAAGATACAAGATAGTTATAATTAGGGAATACCCCTACCAAACAAAGTTTAACATTCACTAGAAAGAAACTACAGGATGTTCATGCCTTAGTTAATTATAACATCCATAATGATTAAATCCAATTGGATTTCTATTTTATAGGTGGAATGAATATCTAAAAACTGATGATTAAATCCAATCGATTTCATATTTGAAAGGAGGAACAAATATCTCAAAACTCATCACTAAATCCAATCATTTTTCTATTTGAGAGGTGGAATAAATATCTCAAAACTCTACCAGGGTGGAAATTACTCGTGAGGTTGGTAACTCAAATATTGTCAATTATGTCTAGGCTAACATTAAAGACAAGGAATTGCTCCAAATCATCGAATATTTATTTATTCTAGAAATGTTTTTGAAGATGATAAGAGTGTAGTTGATTATAATATTTAAAAAAACATATCGTTCTTCTCATCATTCATGTCCAAGGTGATATGTAAATATTTGTGAATATGTTGAATTGTAATACTATTATTTTACTAACATCTAACTCAAGAATATTTTAATAATACTATTATCTCTTTTTCTTAGTTTTTCTTAGGTTTGAATTGTTTTTCATGCATAGCCAAAGTGCTAAATATATAACCATTTCCTGTATTGCACAATTTTCATGAAAACTAATTTAGTGATATTTTACCAAAAATCCCCACTCTTTGGGCAATTTCAAACAACTAAAAATTAAAATAAGTACCATCGGGTAGGACATATTAAGGTGGCATAACTAAAGGGTTAAACATGTAATCATATCTTCTATTTTCGAATGAATATATATATATAGTTCCTATTTTGAAGAAAAAGCATAAACTTGTAAGGAAAAAATCTCAATAATAGAAAAGAACCTAAAAAGAGAAAAGAAAGAAAGCATCTAAATATGCTAAAAACTAATTGTGAAGACAACACAAAAAGATAAGTATGATTACCATACCTTGTCAGTAAAAGTAGCTATGACAAATTGGCTATACCATACCTTGTGCGTAACCCGTTATTGTTATTAGTACAACCCCCTTATTATATTTTTATGCCCATGGAGACCCTATATTATTATTATTATTATGCCCCATAGAAGCCCACTATTGTTGTTATTGTGCCCTTACATTATTATTTTTATGTTGGCTCTGATTATATTATGACCCCTTAGGCTCTTATATATAGAAACGAGGTCCTGTAATTTGCATCATCCGAGAATTGGTCATTTGTGTAATGTATAGGAGGTTGCCCCCTCGAAGAGGCTGATTTATAAGGCGTTCATATATCTTTTCTATTTATTTGTGAGCTAGTTTCATAACAAATTCTAGTTAAGATAACTTAAGCCAACTACATAACCAACTAATTATTTTAAAAATATACACGCTCCATAAGTTTGCACCAATTAAAGATAATGATATTATATTGTAAATTTGCAATGACTTTAGTGATGCCATGGTAGCCCATTCTATAGTACAAAGATTCAATCACTAATGCATATAGAAAAAGTTCTTCTGTTTTCTTGTAATAATTAATTATAATTTCTCTAATATGTACATTTTGCAATGATAGAGGATATATATAGTTTACACCTTAGCATTGAGGAAGTTTAAACATTTGTGGCATATATATAATGTGAAAGTTAGCATATGTAACTTATTATTATCATTATCATTATCATTATTATTATCATCATTATTAATATATAATAATAATGTAACACTCCTCTATTGTATGTAAAACTCTACTAACCTAAGTTAAGAAAAGCTAGGTCTGATGTGTAACAAGGAAAGTAAATACTTTATTATTAAATAAAATAATTTAATCACTTTGAAAACTGAGACACCAAGAGTTGATATTCTTTCCAAATCCCATTGGTGAATGAGAAGGGATAATTGCTTCATGATAAGACTTCTAGATCCAATTCTAGATAAGCTTAATGGATTAGAGATAAATATACATTAACCTACTTAACTAGAGAAAGATGCTAATTTAGGAAAAACATAAAAGGCTTGTGGGAGAGAAAGGCAAGCTTTTATGAGGAAAAGCCTCACAAGAGAGAAAGGCAGGATTTTTTAGGAAAACCCTAGGCAAATGGATAAAATGATCCATAAAAGCAGGATTCCACTAATGGAAACCATATCATGAAAGATCTTATTAAAATCTCATTGATGTGATCAACACGAGGCATTTGATCTATGGCAAGAAATATCGGCTCAAGGATGAGCTGGAAGAAGACAGTTCTAGGTTGGCTGGTAGTGATCGGTTTTCCCAGTGATATTTTTTCAGATAATCTAGTTTCCATAGGAAATTCTGCATGTTCACTACTTACCCTTTATGTTGTCAATTTATTTAGAATATCAGAGAATTTCCTTGATTTTTCCTTGCTATCATATGATTATATATGAATAGGTGTGACAATTATTGTACATAAATGTAAACCAAGTTAAATTTAGTGAAGGAACATAATATGTGGCCTTTATGCAATAATTTTTATGTTATCACATCTTTAAACCTATGTGTTATCTCGGTTTTTAAGATGGTGAATAATTATGCTTGAGATACTATATATATATATATACGTGTGTAATTAAGGTCTAAGGCTTGAAAATGTATAACTTATGGTTCAGTTTATCTATGCTATCCATTATGCGTTATTGAGTGAATTGTGTCAAATGAGGCAAGTATAGCATAAGATATATGTCAGTATTCTTTCAACTATGCATGTAGGATTATGACAATGATATATGGCAATGCTAGCTATAGTGTATTTATGCTAACAATTCCATTAATGCTTGTATGAAGTCATCAAAGTACTAGAATTTTGAATGCATAATCTGATCATGTCGAATGCCCATGATTGGTTCTTCCCTCTGAGTAGTAATATATGCACAAGAAATGTTGAAGGTTTTATTTGTGTTGTAGTAAATAAGTCCATTAATGGAACCTAAAGGTCCACATCGTGGATCAATTAAAGCATAGTAGTTAGTTAGTGGTATGGTGCCCAAGGGGTATCTAACAAATGGTATTGGAGCTCTAAGTTCAAACGTTTTGACCTATCGTTCAATCCACCTCTATAAGATACAAATGAGTTGTTATTAGGTTCTATTACAATGAGTTCTAGAGTAGTGTCTTGAGGTATTAGAATTCATAACCATTGACATTAATAAATTTTAAAATGATTTATTGGAAGAGGGTGTTGAAGCAATAACACACACATATATATTATTTAATATATATGTTATGCTCTATATATATATTAAATCAAGGTTGAACTAGGTGTGTGTAAAACGATGGGTTTCGGTATGGCTAAAGGGGGTATTTTGGTGAGGAGTGGAAACTTTTATATTTCTTGTTAAAGCATGTAACAAATTGTGTTTCAAATTGCATAAAGGGATAAATTAAAAGATGAAGAAGTTCATCCTTTTCACCAAACCTTCATCCTATCTAAATTACACAATGTCACGAGTCAAATGGTTACAAAATATCACGAATCAAGTCAAGCAAGTGTGTTATGGATGTAGCTAGCAAACAACATTTTGTGCTCCACGTGTTCGTATAAGATGCTTATTTAATACATTTTCTCAGGTTTATATATGAAAATATGCTTCAGTTATTAGAATTAGTTCTCATATGAATTTGTATATTTTCATTTTACACATTACAACTAAAAGTGGAATCCTAATAACCAAATCAACATTAATAGATACTAGTTCTGGTGTTTGTTTGAGTATCTAAATTTACAATATCCACGGAGGCACGGAGAAAATACTGGGGACAAGAACTTTCTTTTAGAAATTTATTTCTTCAAAGAGAAACCTAGAATATCATTCAATCGAGACACCGAATCCCTTTTTGTTAATATGACTAGTCATCCATTCCTTGGTCTCATTGAATATAGAAAAGGCCATGAATATTTTTATCTTGATTCTTTAATATGAAGTTTCTTAATCGATTATTTAGAAAGCTAAGTCACAAGTGTCTCTTAGCACAATCCATTAATACTTGAGAAACAAGGAGCTTCCTGTATTAGTGATAGTATATGAGTGTATTAGCTTCTGCTTGTGAACTCTAGAATAGATTAACAAATATATGTGCCATATCTACTTGGCCATGAATGATGCCAAATAAAGCATATGGTGTCGAGTCCATAGAATTCACTTGGGGACTCCTACTTGTCTCCACATTACATAGATATATGATACGTCATAGAGACATTGACAAAGTACATAGAGACTCTCCACATTCCATGCGAGTCTGTCATAGAGACATTGACAAAGTACATAGAGACTCTCCACATTCCATGCGAGTCTCACCTTGTCTCACAGATCTTAGAGAATTGGAATAATTTGAGATGGTAGGATCCAAGGAACTGAATAATATTATGGGACACTTGTAAAACTAAATAATTGAGAATATTTCCTTAGGTCCATCCATTATAGTATTCATTGTATCTGATGTTATTGTTGTAACTCTTGCGAAAAGAGAATTAGAGCTGCCAAGAGAATTCACTTGTGAGAGATGTTTTCTTTCGAATAAGTACATATCAGGATCATATTTGTCAAAAGGGTTCATGGTTCCTACCCAACCTCATGAATATGTTTTGAAACCTTTATATTTGCTACCGAAAGTCACTATACCTTTCCCTTGGTTGAGCCAATTAGTGGAAGATGGAGGGAGCCTCAATGAGCTAATACCTAAAAAAATGTAAATCAATGTATAAAGGAAAAAAATGTTAAATTGTAGATTTAAAGCCCAAGATGCTAGATTTAAAGCATAAAATTACTTTTTAAATTGATTAACTAAGGAAATTCATTTGCTTCCATTTCCAATCGGTAACGATGCTCTGTTTGGTTGCCTTATCTACTGAACTTTAGGTGATTTCTAATGAATTTCATTGCCACCAAAGTGTTCAAAAGATAAGACTCATTCGGTGACATGCCTTAAAAAAAAAATTAGTGGATTGTCATCCAACAAAATTTGCCTTTTTATTCATAAATCTAGAGTCGTTTCTAGAATAGGAATAATCATGGATAAGGAAAAAATCCCTTCAGCGTCATCCCCTCCCTACGCATAATTACCATGGGCACATCAGTTTAATAAAGGAGCAACAAAATTCATTAAATAATATTCTTTGTTTGTGATGCATCATCTATGCAAGCATGCACTTGAGGATGATGTGCTCATAGGTGTTCTGTATTATAGTGCTTGTTGCATTCAAGTGTTTGTTTTTGCCTATAGGGTGATATAGCATGATGCATGAAATTTTTTATCAGTTGAGTGCACCAAGGACAATGGCGTATCGAAATACCCTACTTGATTGATGTTCAAGCCACCTGAGATGTCATGGGAAGATGGTAGACGATCAATAATTAAATCAATCCTTTCGGCCACCCCCCCTTCACTGACTCTCCTTTCTGTCAACAACACAATTCAAGCATGCACTCGTGAAGCCCACCATATTTCAAACATATTTCCTTACCCTTAAAATAAGTCTCATGCCATGGTAGGATTCTGTTATAAGTGAACTGCTACTCTAAAATCGATGTGTCCTTCCTAACAAATTTACATGTTGTGGAAAATTAAATGCGGTGTCTTTTTTGGGTAGGCCTTACAGTTGGTAGCTAGAATGAATAGTCCTTCAATGGTAAGAATTTTTTTGATTAACCAATATATTTCTTTTGTCGCAGAGAACGGTATATGTGATTATACTTCTACAGTAGAGTATCGATGGCAACTCTGCATACCGAGGACCAGAGGTTTGGGTAATAAGAATAAGCATGGTTTTCATAATAATAGTAAATATTTAAAAGCTCATGCCTTAGCTTCCAAATTTAATTTAAATTTCATAGCTTTCTTTTATCACAAGTGAAATAAATCAAGGAGAGGAAGATTTCATGAAAATACTTCAATTAAAAATAGGTTTGAAATTATTATTATTATGAAGTTGAGATTACAGAATTGCGTGAGCGAACTCGTTTTAGCTAAATGACTTTGTACACCGGAAGACTATGTAAACTAAATATGGGAGTTAAAAAAAATGGCAAATACCTATTAGTAGTTTTAGGTATTGGATGTATTGATGAAGAGTGCACATGTTTTATTTGGTACACTTAATGCGTGAAAAAAATACCAAAACATGTTGATAGATATGCCATGGTTTCCTTGATGACAATGATACTAGTTTGAGAGTAGTCGGCGTACTTATTTAAGTAGTCAAAACAAGTTTAATAGACATGGGGGAACTTTGTGTATAAACAAACCACACAGAAGAATATATACAGTTTATATGAATTATTTTGTTTTATTCATAAAATAGAAGGATAGGAATACTTTATTTTCGAAGTTTCAAATTTACATTATGTTGAAAGAAGATATTCATGATGTGATTACATCCCTAGCCTTACATATATGTATGACTTTCATGAAGGGCACAATGGCATGGTTACAATGAGCTACAGTGATATGCTTACATGAATGGATGGATCAAAACTCTCACAATTAACTTGAGTTAAAAATGGATTAAGATGTTGTATATTCATAATCAAGCTTGAAGAATAAACAAATCATGCTACGATATTGAAAAAATAATAATGAAAATAAGTAATCAACATGTTATTTGTTGTGTGGTTAATGAAGTGATTACTTTTAATGTGCCTACTTATTGAATGAAGTGAAGGTTTAAATTCTACTTATTATATGTGGTGGAAGTTTGTCAAAACTTAAGTTATTGTTGAATGCTCTTAAATCGGTGTAAGATAATTTCATACTCTTCAATGACTCATAGTAGAGCAGGAGAAATAAGAAATTTTAAAGTATGGTTATTTTATAGAAAGTAGGATGCCATAACCACAATATTAATGAGACATTCAATTGGATAACTGGTAATACATCTGTAAGAAGAATATATATATATATATATCATTTAGGAATGATAGGGTTCAAATATTAAATTCCTCCACATAAGAGGAGTAAAGCATATAACAAGCTTAGGAGGAATAATGGATATATTATGTAATGAAAGTTATGAATAAATCGGGAGGTGAATAAGTGATTGGACTAAGAATTTTTGAAATTTAATAATATGGCCATCATATCATTTTACTCATATTAAAATCAAATTATGATTTGTACGATTTTTATGCAAGGATATAGCTTAATAAAATACAAACTAATGTTGGTAAAGATAGTCTAGTCAAGGACATAACTTAATGAAATAGTGTTTATGCATATAGAGATCTTGAAATATTAAGGGAAAAAATGATGAACCTTTACGAAATAAAATGTTAAGTGTTTTCTTTCAATAGATCATGGAGAACATGAGGAAAAATAAAAAAATTAAAGTATATAAATGGAAACTATATAAATCATCAGGTAAGAAGTCCATGACATACTATTAACATTAAAATAATTTGATGGTTACTTAAGTGGGTTCCATCCTAGAAAATATTCTAGAGGGTTTATTTAATAAAAGTTCCGATGAAATATCATTAAGCTTATGAAGGATAGGTCATTGTATGAGACTATGTATTTGTAAAAAATGGCTTTCAACTTAATATTTGGCGCCTCTACATCTGATGATGCAATCCATTTTGGAATGTAATTTTTTTGTTAGGGAAAATTCTATTGAAGTGAACTTAACCTTACCACATTATTGTATTTAGTAACATATGCAAATTTCATTGGACATGCATAGTTTGGACCTATATGTGTCTTTGAGTAAAACAATATCTAAATAATTGTAACTTGTTAGGATATTCCGACACATAGGAAATAGTTAAGTTCAACTTGGTCTAGTATAGAGTTAGGTATAGAGTTAGGTAAAGTGTGTTTCTTTACCCTTGTACATTTTGTAACTTACAATCCGACGGTCACAATATGTAGTGATC
>APFE030386404.1:236220-249778 GCA_000404065.3 Pinus taeda | reverse complement strand
TAGAGTCTATGAAATCATGATTAGCATTTCTTTTGTTCTCATCATGAGTTTCCTTTACTACCCTTTCACCATTAGTAATCATTTCTTGTAGCAACTTATTCAAATTTATCTTCAATTCTTCCATCTTAGCTTCCATGCCATCTTAGCTTCCAAACCATCCATATTAACTTGCAGGCCATTCATATTAGCTTCCACGCCTTTCATCTTGGCTTCAATTACCTTTTGTGAGAGTGAAATTTGTTGTTCTTGGTCTTGTAATTTTGATATATCATGTTGCATTTCTACCTCTTCTTCATGAGTCATGCTAGAGCTTTTAGGTTTCTTACTAGGTGTTTCCATTTTCTTTCTTTGGGGCATCAATTAATGCTAATAATTCTTCACTATTCCCTTTGAATTCCTTCAAACTAATTTTTCAAACCAATCTTATGCAAAATTTAAAAAGAAACTACACACCTTTTTTTCACTTTGTAGGAGCTCGATATTGAATCTATTGTATCTCTATAATTGTGGATCTTCAATATCTGAAATCACGTTCTACAGTATCCCTTTGAGTCCTCTTTCTAACCCAGCGAGTCTTATCAATATTGGATTCTCCAAGGAATAGCTATGCAAAATATCCCACGGTGACATGATTATAGACTAGTTCAGTAGAGTGAACTTGTACGAAGTGACATGTGTCACTGTTTCGCCCTTAGTACCTAAAACTGATATATCAAAAACTACAAGCAGTCCTATTTCTGAAACTTCTTACAAAATTTCAATTTGGTTCTCAGAACAAAAGTTATGATGATTTTCCCTAGGTCACCTGTTTGGAATGTAATTCAGGAGTCTGCAAAAACCCTAACTTCCTCAAATCATATATCCGAAAATATAGAGATACAAGCTCTAAAATTCGGACCCAAAGTTTAGAACGATTTTAGCTCAAATGGGTTTTGTTTTTAGCTTCTGAAACATCACAAAAAACAAGTTATAGTGAAAATTCCACGATGATCTGTTTGGAGCAGTGAAACCCTAATATCCAAATCTCTGATACCAAATGTTATGAAACCAGCTCACAAAATAGAAGAAAGTATAGATGAATGCCTTCAAAATCAGCCTCTTCGAGGGGGCAACCTTCTTTACATCACACAAATGAACAATTCTTGGAAGCCACAAAAGACAAGACCTCCTTTCTATATATAGGAGTCTAAGGGGTCATAATATAATCAGAGTCGACATAACAATAATAATGTAAGGGCACAATAATAACAATAGTGGATTTCTATGGGGTACGATAATAACAATATGGGTACTATGTGGGCACAACAATATAATAAGGGGGTTGTACTAATAACACTAAGGGGTTACACTAGTAGTATAGGGACCTAACAAAGAGCCAACATATTCGACCAGTTGAATGGCCTTCCTTCATTTGCTAACTGGTCCAACACAACCACCCAATTCTGAGGAAACATCTCCGTGCTGTCTTAGCCGTTCAAGAAACATGCAAACATGATCAAGAGTTGTTATTCCTTTTTGAGTAACTTAGTATTGTAGACCAAATTGGGTGTTGATTTGAACTTCGACGACTCTTCCCATGTGCAAGATGTGTTCCACTGGCACTGCTTAATGTCATCGTCTCGGGATCAGTATGTGAGACAATCCAGTGAATGATGTCCACACATGGGAAGGTGGGGTACCTGCATGCAACCTTATGCAAGCTTGACTTGTGGATGTTGACATAGACCTAGTATCAATCTTCTAGATATTCCTTGAAGTTGCCTGTGAAGATATGCTTAATTTCTTGCCATGTTATCTTCATGTCATTCTCGATGAACAACTATGTGTCTACATAGACTAGCAAGTTCATTGACACCTGTTTAAATACATCTTTAGTACTGCTCTCGATAATATCCTTTGATCCAAATCTCTTGGAAACCATGTTACTTGTACTGCTGAAAGCTTCTCAACAACTGCGATAACTGGAGATAGAGAGGACACTCATGACATGCAAATGTTAGCTCAAAATTGAAAGCAGTTAAAGATAGACGAAGCCAAAATCTATGAAACTACTAGGAAAATTTGTGCAATTCTATATTTTAGAGGTGAGGGAGTGTCTATTGGATCTACGCATTGCATAGTCCCAGCTAGTAGTGGGAGGTGATCATGACTAGAACAATGCAATGTGTAGTCTAGTGTGGCTTACTGATGATTGGAATTGTAAAATGCACAGTTTAGTTTGGTTTTGATGCTAGTTGGGACTGCGCATTGCGCAATCCTAGTGGGCAAGACTCCTGTATTGGCTCATGGAACTATTCAGTGCATAGTTGGAGCCAATGATTAGCAGCCTCTACACAATTTCTAGAGCCAAGGAAAACCCTTGAGATCTAGAAATGTGTAGTGCATGCCGAGAAGAGTTAGATCTGGGCCATGGAATCCCAATTTTTCCCAAGGGAAACATGAAAATGAGAAGATCTAAATATGTGAGCAATGGTTTGTGTAGATCTAAGTGAATTATGATGCATGCAATCAAAACTAATGCAGGAATCGGTCAAACAAAAGAACAATGAAGCTCATGGAGAGTGTCTCTGCAATGACAACCGCTAGTGCAAAAACTAGGTTATGCATGTGACACTCAGGAAAGGCAATGAAAAAATTAGAACAACACTTCTACAAGCTAAAAAAAATCAAAATTCCAACAATCATTCAATAAAATTAGCAAAAAAACACTCTCACAAGCCAAGGAAACAAAAGCGAAAAAAAAAGTAGCAAAAGGCTAGAAAAGCAAGACTTACCTGGAAAAGTTGCAACGACTGTGCTGAAGGTTCCCAGATCTCCTTGGGAATGCCAGAGATCTAAGATCAAATGTGAAAATGAGATCTGGAAGCATCCATTAAATAGATTTGATCGATTTAGGGTTTATGACGTGAAGGCCAAAAATCTAGGAAAAAAGCGACACGTGGCGACAATTTCCAAAAATAATTCAAGTGTAACTCCAATTCAAAGAAATAGATCCCTATTTTTTGGGATTCTTTTTCGCTTTTTTATTTTTTTTCTTTTTCAAGAAAGGATGCCATGCATGCATGGAGAAATTGTGTAGTTCTAGGGAGAACCAGGAAACTCACTGACACAAGCATCGGGCAGCTGCAGAGGGAATGCTTTTGCGTAATTCCAAGGTTGAGTGGCTCTGGCCACCTTTCATGCTCTGTGTAGTTTCCCAGCTGGAGATAGACTGCCAGCTAGGTCTACACAATTCTGGAGTTGAAGTTCACTACGAGATTGAACTGTACATTTCCTGAGAGCAAGGTTGGTTTCCCTCTAGGACTACATAGATTACCAAGGTAGTGCTAGAACCAGACTACAACCAAGTCAAGAGGTCATCTTGTGGTTAGAAAACAAATCAAGTAAGAAACACAAGTTGTAAAGTGAAATCATAAACTCAATGAAAGCATAAGTACCTGGGAAGTGTAAGATAACCTGCTGGGATTTTCGTAGGGAGGCTCCAAAATGAAGTGTAGGCAAAATTTTGGAGGGTGGTTGTAGTCGCTACAACAAGGCCCTAAAGAGAAAAAGGATTTAAGCCCTCAAAAGAAAAAATGAAAGTCAAAAGAAAATCAAGGAAAAGGTGATCAAATCCAAATAAAATTTATGAAGGACAATATCATCACATAGCCATCATTAACAACTTTCCAATGGTATATGACACTCCTTGTAACTCCTCACAGTTGAAGAGAAATGATTTTTTGGTTTTTTGATGCTCCATTTGGATACCCTATCTTTGAATGAATTTTAACTCCATTTGGCTAGATCAATTGGAAGTATAACATGCATGGTTGGAAATCGTTTTATGATACCTTTCCAACAGTATATGAAACTCCCTCTAACACATTACGATTGAGGATATGATTTTTTGAATATTCACTATACATTCTTCCAATTGCACATGCTAGTCAAGCCAATGGAAAGTCGAACTAGCGAGTGGACAAGTCGGCCCAATCTAGACCCTAAATGCACTATATATTGGCATGAGGAGGAGGCGTTTTAGCAATTTTCTCAATGAAAATTCAGATCTATTGAAAGAAGCAAAGAAAATAAGTGTTTTTGGGGTTCATATCTCATGAACTAGAAGTGAGGAGAGGCCAAATTGGGGAGGATATCTATGGAAGGATTTTTAGCACATTTAAAAAGGATTTTGGCACAATTTTTGAAGTTATTTTTGGCATCATTCTTATACAAGTTTGGAATAGACCTTGAAGTTATTCTTCTAGAATTTTGGAGTAGATCTTGAAGTTTTTCTTGTAGAAATTTGGAGCAGATACTGACGTCATTATTGTAGAAGTTTGGAACAGACCCTGATTAGCATCCTTAGAAAAGTCTTGAAGCAGATTCAAGTTACCTTTTGAGGTAGATAAACAATATTGTATGAGGCAGAGACTTTAAGGGATATATGAGCTACTAAAAGTAGAATTCGAGCTCTGTTCTAAGGCATATCTAAAGAAACAGATTGGATCTATTGTTGAATTTTTGTAGCTATGGTTGTTCGTCATAATGTACAAGTTGTACTTGTAATGATAAAATATAAATCATAGCTATGATTAAAGATAATTTTTTGAAACATGTTCTTCATGCTTTCAAGAAAAGAAAATTTATTGATTTTATATTCAATGGAAAATATTATAAGACATGTTGTTCATGATCTTATAAAGAGTAGGAAAAATGAAATTTTAGATTTAAGTTTGGACACCACAAGCTGCCCAAGTTGTCCTCCCAATGATGATGTCTACCTTGACCCTAGAGGAGCATATTCAACCCCTCCAATGTTTATATATAGAGATCACTTGATCTCCTTCCAAGGAAGATTCACATTGCATCTCATAAAGTATATTCTAATATGAGCAAGGGAAGGAGACACGACAAGAAGGAAGGTCGAGAACAAGGAGAAGAATCCAACCAATATATCTAGAGGAATATTCCACTCGCATCTATGAAGAGACTCCTTCTACATGTCCAAAAATTCTTGAGGTCAAAGTTCGGGAATTTTATGGAATAGTTTGAGTTTTCTGTGGAGAGGAGCAGGTTGAATTTTGGCCTCTATTACATATCTAGTCTATGCTGTTGAGGAGCATGTTAAAGACATCATTGTGGTATTTTTGACTTGGCATCTTGTGGCTATTGTGAGGTGACATCTTGTTGGTTAGTCTGACCATGAGCTTTACTTTGATGTAGCTCTTGTTGAATTGAATATTTCTCTAAGAAGAAGGTTGTTAGGTTTTTCTACCATGTGGGTTTTACTAGGGTAAATTCTTGTGTTCTTTATTTCACTGTCTATTGATGATCCTACTATAATAAATGTAACACTGTTGATGTTTTTTGTGTAATTACTTAATGATGGATTTATGATTAAAATGTGAAAAACTAAATCATTGGAAGTAATTATCCATATAGAAGAAACTCTGAAAAATCAACATGGTATCTAAGATATGGGTGAAGAGTAGCCCTGATGTAATGAAAAAGAAACCTTAATATGTACCACAAAAAGACCTAATATTTGTAGAAGGGTCAAAGATCAAAATTTCATGATTATTTCTTGCATTTGTGAGAGGGCCAAATTTTTTGTTGAAGAGTTTCTAACCTTGTCCAAATCTCTATCTAAGCCTCAGTTTTAACCCACTGCACTTGTTTAAGAACAAACTCAGGAGAAGTCTAGGAAGGTCAAAGCGCTAAAAGCTCAAGCCAAAAATCTCAAATTTGATAAGG
The DNA here is from genome assembly GCA_000404065.3 of Pinus taeda. Lineage (NCBI taxonomy): Eukaryota > Viridiplantae > Streptophyta > Pinopsida > Pinales > Pinaceae > Pinus > Pinus taeda. The sequence continues at coordinate 244,042 of APFE030386404.1, read as the reverse complement.
TCTGAATTATCTCAAAGGTTAAGAAAGGCGAAAGTCCTTACTTTATCTCTGCAAGGCCAATTATTACCTCAAGAGGTCTACAATTCATGTTTTACACCTAGGTCATTGTTTTAATCGTTAAAGCTTATTTTGAGGACATAAACTTGTGAGGAAAGTTCAAGGTTCTATGACTAGGACAAAAAAATATCAGAAATATAACACGGGTCAAAATTACTTAGATTGAACCTCAATTTGATGATTGAAAAACCTCAGTCAATGATACCTTAGTCACTTATAACATAAGGCTAAATGACTTCTTAGAAAATCCACAACCAATACATCTCTTTTTAGTATATTGTTGTGAATTGATCAGAATTTCAAAAGTCATATTGTTCATAAGGAGATGTCCTGAACATAAAAAGTGTTTTTGACTAAGGCCGAAGGATCTTGAATATGTTAAGAAGGTGATCAAGACTTTACAGAAGGAAACCCTAGCTGAAGTCACCTAGAGACATTCTTGTTTTGATATCATTCTTTTTTTTTACATGAAGCCTCCACATTGTTATTTCTTGAGATCAAAGGTAACTTTTGAATATCTCAGCACTAGTGAGATCAATCAAGTACAAATAGAAGTTGTTAACATTATTTTCCAAGGAAGATTTCCTTTTAGAAGCTGAAGTTATTTACAAGGATAGAAAAAGAATTCATAGGAAAACATATACAACCAGGGAATATCAAAAGGTAATTGGTTGAGTCAAAGTCAAAGCCAATGAAATTTGATTGCTTTGCAAGGTATGCATTATCTCAGAAATTTTGTTCTTTTAGTGTATTTCCCTCAACCTCAAGTATAAGCAAGTTTATGACAAATATGTGTTATAGTTTGGGAATGCATCTCAAGGCAAAACAATATAGTTAAAACCTTAGATCCTTGTGAATATTTATAAAAATATTCATTGAAGACATTGTGTGAAAGAAAAAAATGACTTTCTCATTATGGGTCAAGATTGATAAGCTTAAAAGGAAGAACAAGAAGACTGCATGAATTTCATTTGTGCCAAGAATGCTTGGCATTCTAAAGATGAGTTAAATTAGAGTCTTGTATGGACCTATGTAAAATATGTCTCTTTGATACAATTATGTAGTTGTTAAAGTTCCTTTCTAAAACAAAGGAATCTAAGGCAATTGTTTGGCCGATAAAGTTGAAGGAAATTCTTTATGCCGAGATACTTGTTTCAGAGACATGATAAAATGGGTACACCTATTTCTATTGTCAAACAAAGGTTGAGATCCTCTTTAAGATTAAAGACCTAAGACATATTAATAATAATAAGTAATTTCAATAACTTGATACGATCTTACGGATTAAAGAATCAAAATCAATGTGTTGCTATAAATATTGCAGCAATATCTAATGGGGCTATCATATGTCTCCCTTAATAAAGATATCTCATTGGAAGATCTCTGGTCTTGACACAATATGATATCCTTAATTATTTTGCTGAGAGATTGAAACTCTATGGCATTTGAACATTTTTTTGTTAAACACTGTTGGGTTTGCAAGAAAATATAGGGTTTGGAAGACTGAAAGTATTGGCCATGAAATATTGTATGGTTTTTGGATATTGGAATGTCTATAGTTTGTAAACCCTAGCAAAGGTTTGAACAAGAAATCCCTATGATTTGTGGAAAAAACATTAGGTTTGGACGTTTTCACTGAAAGAAGAAATCGTAACCGTACCAAGGATGATGTGGATGATAATGTGGAAATGGATGAAAGGAAACTGAGATCTAGTGGGATATGACATACCATTATAATCCTCAAAATAAAGTGTTTTATATCTCTCTTGTTTGATTATTACCATTGTTGTTATTTTACTATTAGTTAGTGACTTGTCTTTTAGTTATTTTCTTGGTTGTAAGTATTATTCCATGGCCTCCTAGTGAGGATTGTAGGTACATAATAAAGGATTCTAAGGCTTTGAAAAATAGATGGAACAAGTGCAAGAATGAAGAAAAGAAGGAGGAATTTACTAGAATCATGAATTGTGTTGAGGGATATTATGCAATATGAAAAGTGAACTCAGAGGGAGAAATTAGATCAACAAGATTGAAGTATGATTTGATCATGGTGTCTAAAATATATAATAATTGAAGGTTCTTCCAATAGGATGGAGAGTATCATGAAAAGACATTTGTCCCAGTTGTGAGGTACACTTCTATTATTAATGTTTTAAAGATTGCACCAGGTTGATGCAGAAATTGTGTTCCTTAATAATTGAGGAGGAAGAAGTTTACATAAGAGATACCTCAAGCTTGTGAGTAGAAGAGCTCATTGAAAGAGAAGTCAAGACTTTCTTAGCAACCCTATTTTAAATTCAAAGGGAGCTGAAATCTAAGTTCAAGATGATGGATTGTCATTAACAACTGATATGTTGAAAGGAAAAAGTGGTAGAGGGAGCAGTTTGAATAAATCTAGAAGGATATGTCTCAGTCTAAGAGGGAACACATAGTTTGGGTGACATAAAAGCATCTATGTTTTAGTGAATGGAGTAGAACAATTTATGGTTGAGCCAATATATGTTGCTCAACATGTGTTGGAGTATCAACATGGTATAGTTGGTCATGGATTGTTTGAGAAGAACAAATGTAGATTTAGAGTGCTGAAGGCATAAATAGTTTATGAGGATATCGCTTCAGTTTGGGTTCTATTACGATTTCTTGAATGAGAAGGAAGCATAGGCAAAGTATATTGTAGCTTGGTTGGTGAGTAGTGAAGCAGCGTGACTTTAGAAAATACTCAAGGAACTGTTTGATAATGTGCTGATCTAGGTGGATATTGGTGGAAACCCTCCTATTACACGTGGACATCCAGTTGGTTTCATTAGTTTCCCTGATTATAGCACAATTTACTCTTTTTACCAGTTTTTTCGGGTCCTGAATTTTCGAAGCTATTTTCACCCCCTAAACGATGTTTTTTTGAGGTCTGTCGTAGGCCCATACACGAAGATATATTTATAACAAGATATCATACACACCAAATGAAGATCATATGAAAAAGGTACTATAATACACTCCTCCCACATCTACCCAAGCAACTGACCAATCAGGGTCAACATCTGACGAGAGACCACTATGATATGATTCGACCTCATAAGCCAAATTAAGGAAGTGGAATTGACAGAAACACACCATAAAAACATTAATTATCAACTAAGGGACCCTCAAGAACCAATCTAATACTTTAGACATCCTGCCTTGGGGTCCCACTAAGCTTTTGGAAAATTTAAGGCTTAGTTGCTCCCATGCTATAGGCATGAGTTCGACCAACAACCCAAAGTCTCTCTCATAGGCTTTCCTACCAGTGACCAGAGACAAAAACTGTCAGTGCTATACCATCGAATTTTGGATTTGAGCCAACTTTTCAGGCCTAGAGCCTAGGTCACTACCCAAAAATGAACTGTTGTGTAGGTAAATCCCCTCTGCGGACAAAGGCGATCCCACTAGCCTAACTGAGGTCTAGCAACAATCAAACAATGCTAACACGCAGGTTCCTAATTGCAAAATAAAGGCCAAGATGAGAGCCTACCTTGAATCCAATGCTTATATTTGTAGAAGGGTTGTCGCTTCCGTTCTTTCGCTTCAGCTGGTCGCAATCCTCATGATCTCCGTGAGCAGACACCTACACAAGCAAAGGACAAGACAAATACAAGCATAAAATCTGGGAAATGCAACTATGTACTGGTGAGAAAAGATACAACTCAAACATCATAGCAAAGACACATGAGTGGAACCATAATGATAGTCGTCTATTATTATTGATAAAAAAAAAGAGAATACAACCAAGTTCTAACGTAAAATCCTCCTTTGGTTGGGTCCAGCCAGCAAGTCCTTCAAGCATTCACCCTTGAGAGTAGATATCCCAAGACAACTCTCTCTCTCACACAAGTTTACACAAGATGGAAACACTTCACAACCTTCCTTAAGCACTATAGCAATCCCACACTTATCACACCAGTTTCCTATCAAGCTCACACACTATCAGCAATGCTCTAAACACAACCAATTCCAAACTAGCAGCTCATGGCAATGATGGAGGCTTAAATAGGAGAAGGAGTCTCCATGAATGGTGTGAGGATGATCTTATCTCCAAGCAAGGTGGCTCAAATGACAAAACGGACATGCCAGAGAAGGGAGGGCGATATTTACAAGGCCAACAACCAGGTCTGGAGTCATCTGGAAGGCCGGCTGTTAGAACAAACTCACCCAAACTGGATCATCGCGGGTGCATAACTGCACTGGAGTGCTGTCATCGCTGCTGAAAAACAAGGAAAGTCATATCAGCGCGATCAGATATAAGGAACAACGTGTTGTCACATGAAATTCGACCAGCGCGGGAAAGTTGTGTGCTTCCGCACTGGCATCGCATTGAGTTCATTTAGGAGCGCTCATTAGCACGTTTATTTTTACAACAGTCAAGATGATAGAGGAAACTTTGGCAAAGTGGGTTATTTGGCCACATCAGAGAACATGAGCATGATTAATTTGGTCCCATGACACAGTATGAAGACTGACAGGGAGACAGTGACAAATTAGTGTGTAACAGATGCCCCTTAAAGCATGAAGCCCGAGAGAGTTGGAGGGGTGAAATGCTTTACGGAACTGGCCGAACTGGAACACCACCAAGAAGATCCTGCACGTAGTACAACTGATAGCTCAAATACATGATGTACATGGTATGGGTGCAACCATCCATAATAGAGTACATAATAATCTGGATCCCAGGTATGGACGCAGCCATCCGATGAGGATCAAGGAATGGACTCAGGCATGGTCGCAGCCATCCAATGAATGAGTCATGTAGTGATTACAATAATCCACAAAATGCAGCCCGGATCTCAATATACAAAATCCGGGGTCTTGCGCTCCAACTCGACCCGAAAAAAGTACAAGTTCAAGCATGCGAATATGGGGATCGAAGTTGAACATGTGAGAACATCGTCTGATTACCAGTCAATGATGAAAACTATTAACAGACGCGAGAGGTACCACCAATAATAACAATGCTCCTCAAGGTACTATAGGTACAATCCACGGTGTGTGAATCAGTGAGCCAGTGTCGAACACCCGTAGAATCATTCAGTCGGAGGCCAATGATGAAAACCTCATGTCGAACACGAAGAACCTGCCATTGAGGCATGCAAGCTCTAAGGCACCTGATGGGAGTCTCTAGGTCATCTTCCTGGATAATGAGCTGAAGTCGACAGGAAGTGATCTTGATCGACGGTGGGCCATAATGTTTCCCACATCATCGACACGAGACAGAGAGGGACAAAATGTTTTGTGTGAGATGTCAGAGGGAGGTTGAGTATTCTGTAGAGGTAAACTTCTCTTGAACATATCGGTGGCACAACAGCGGATTTGGCAGTATTTGATGTCAAATGATCAGGGGATAGCATATGCTTGAGAGGCGTCATCACGACAAAACCCAATGTCATTAAAGTTTTAACGAGTCTGACAAAGGAAAAACTCGGTGTCTTTTCATATTTAGAGAGTTCGAAAAGACAGAGAAAAGGAAACTCTAGAGGTGTCCTTTTTCGAAAAGTTGTGTCTCTCGAGCCCGAAAAAGTATAAAACTATGCTCAAAAGAACCGCCCATCCATTGCAACCGAGGAGTACTTTTCGTAAGTAGTGACTTTGACCCGAAAAAGTAAAAAAGCGATCAAAACCACGTCGCTTCATGACCATTAACGAATTTGAAACGACAAAAATCTGGAGATCTTTTTTAAGTTTAAACGGTCGAAAAAAGAGCTTTAAAAGACGACCGCCTCTCATTTCTTTTAACGATTCGAGAGGGAGACTCAACTATCTTTTCTTATTTCACGTCGAAAAAGAGCTTAACGCCGACGTTTTGGAGCCAAGTGCATATAGAACTGTCGTAATTCCACCAACATGATAATCTGCACAAGGAACACTGCACGCGTAAACCTGTTCGAAATAATATAGATTACATGCATGGAACCAAGCATATGGTAAAAAACCACCATAAAAAACCCATATGGATAAAAAATAATATTTAATTTTCAAAATTTACCATAAATAGGAGGGTAAAGCAAAATTTCTTACCATTGTTACCATTTGGAGCCTTGGAGCTGTGAGGTTGGCAAGCCAAATTCCACCCCGTACGTGCATCGAAGGTCCTGCAGCCTGTACTACGTAGGTTCATCTTCCCTTACGCTCCTTTTCGAAGTCTTTTTACTGCATTCTAACGGTGGGAAGTGGTGGTTTGGGCGGATTTTTTGAAGCTCATTCTGCTCTCGATCAGCGCGGATTTCCCTATCAAGTCCGCGCTGATCGAGAAATATTTCCACTAACCACTCTCGGATCAGCGCAGAAGAGTGATGTGCTTCCGTGCTGACCCGGTAAAAATCAACACAGGGTGCCATTATCAGCGCGACTGTTTTAAAAACAGTCGCGCTGACGCTGCGCAACAAAATTTTTAACAAATGGACGTATGAAATTTTATAAACAGGGCCCTAATGAGATTTTTTTACTATGCAGGGTATAATGGCGTTCGTTTGGCAAGAATGCACTCATGATAACGAGGATATAGTGGCTTTTGCCGATGCTGGGTGCCGAAATTCAATGCGGGTGTGCGGGTTGCTCAAATTCTTCCTAACTCTATGCCTACCAGCACAGCCTGACCTTCTGGAGTTCTTAATCAGGGCCTGGAATCCCACTGATGGGAAATTTGTGATTCGAGGCCACAATATCGAGTTCGATTACACTAATATATATTTCTTGACCGGGTTGTCACGTCGGGGTGAGATGCCTATCCTGGAGGGGCAGCGACCTAGTGGTGATACTCTAGACATGCTGATGGCCCAGGTGTGCCTACGGGCACGCAAGACACGGAGTGGGAAGGTGGCAATTCCTACTGTGGAGGACATCGTCCTTCAGACTATACTCTTCATGGTGACTCGGGTAGCGGGCTCCTTGGCCAATCACGAGGTCTCGAAGGCCCATCTCCGATTGGCTCTCGAATGCTTGAACCATACCATATTCAACCGGGCAGCAGCAATAACAACAAGCATGAAGAGACAACTGACCAACTGCCGTCGAGGTGAGTCAAAGCAGTTTGGTTACGGGTCGATCTTACTCCCGCTCATGCTGGAGCGGGTGCTGGCATTACAGCTACAGGATATGGTCCTGGACCCACCTAGGGGCCCTCGAGAGACGAGGGACACACGATGGGGCCAAGTCATGCCACGAGGAGGTGGCGGTCGACCAGTGGCATGGGGAGTATACTTCTGAGAGTGGTTGGAGAGGCAGACTATTTTTGTGGAGGACTAGCCATATGTCGGGATAGACTTCCATGGAGATCCAAACATGCTGCTACCTGCTGGAGAGCAGTGGGATGACGGTGGTAAGACACTTGATCTCATTTTTTGATTTCTTATTTTTATGATGTTTTTGATTTTTTCATGTACATGTCTTAATGACAAACGCTATGGTATGCAGATGTGGGACCGGCGAGACCCCTTGGCTTGGCCCCGGAGGGCTTGCTGATAGGGATACCAGACTACCAAGGGATAGAGGAGGTCCCCATAGCGTCTCAGATCCATACAGTGGGGGTAGAACCTAGGATGCACCGCCTTTTGAGACGAGTGGAACGAGCGTCTGTGACTTATAGGGAGCACAACCCACCACAGTAGATATCTAGGTCTTTATTCCCTACTGATGATTTTTTGAGAGACATGTGTCTCAGATGTACAGAGAACACAGGCCTTATCTAGACATGTACACTTATTTTTTAGCGCCTCGGTGCGCCACACGATATATATAT
>APFE030386404.1:86633-236200 GCA_000404065.3 Pinus taeda | reverse complement strand
TCTATTATATTTTATGCTTCTTGTATTATGTTGATTCACATATTATGCAAATGTCTGTCCAATACATAATTAGCTAATGCATCGGTTAACGTATTAAGTCGTCTTGGAATATGTTGATAAGTAATGAAATCAAAATCCCTTTCTAATAACTTAACACGTAGATACAACCTTAAAATTCGATGGTCTCTGACGGAATAACGCCCGTTAAGTTGGTGGACTAAAAGTTGAGAATCCAAGTTTACAACCAATGTGCGAATGCCGATGTTAATTGCCTCAGCTAATAATTCAATCACAACACTATATTCAGCAACATTGTTCGTTGTACAACCCAGAAAAACCCCTTGAATATCTACTAACTTACCATGAGGATCGTAGATCACCCATGCTGCAGATGACAAGTTGCGAGTACTGTGGGAAGCACCATCAGCGGAACCAACGTAAGGTGATCCAGACATCTGTTCAAGAAGCAAAAGACACAATAAGCAGCAACCATGCCAACATACCAAAATAAAAACTAAACAAACACGCACACACAACACATTGTTGAAAGCATACGTATGTACAAAAGAGAGAGTGCCTAGACTCATGCATAATATTTTTTGAGATAAAGCTCGTTTCGGGGCCTATCCAGGGGATTACCTTCATAATCTATAAGCTCATAGGCACCTTTTTGTAAAACTCTTTTCACAATATAGGGCCCATGCCACATAGGCTCGAGTTTTCCTACCCCCGGCTTATTGTTAGCTTGATCATAGAGCAGTACTAGGTCTCCCTCGATGAGAGAGCGGGGGTTAACAGTGTTATCGAAGTGAGTTTTCACTCGCTTCTTCTGAGCTTCAATAGCTAAGGAGGCTAGACGACGAGTCTCATCCAGCCGTTCTAAGTAAAGAAGGTGCTCTTCTACTGGAGTAGTATCAGGGAGTAACTCGACGGCTATCTTCAATGAAGGAATCTCACACTCAATAGGAAGGGTCGCCTCCAGTCCGTAAACTAACTGAAAAGGAGTGAAATCGATGGCATCCTTCATGGAGGTACGGTAGGCCCACAAAGTGGAGAACAACATCAGATGCCAATTGGACTTATGCATGCCAACAGTTCTTTGAAGCATCGTGACCAAAACCTTGTTCACAGTGTCCACTTGACCGTTTGCCAGAGGATAGTACGAGGTCGAACTATCATGCCTAAGGCCCAACTGGGTTGTTAACTCGGTCATCATGTGATTACGAAAATGTTTTCCATGATCAGTGACGATGGCTTGGGGTACTCCAAACCACGAAATAACATGATTGGACAAGAACTGCGCCGCAGTGTGACCGTCTTCTGACAATGTAGGCATCGCCTCGGCCCATTTCGTGAAATAATCAACAGCAGCAATGATGTACCCATGCCCCTCGGCCGAGCGAGGGTTACAGGTCACATAATCGATGCCCCATTTGGCAAAGGGGCCGACGGTTACAACGGGGTGCAGCGGAGCAAGGGGTACACGCATCTTTCGTTGGTAAATCTGGCACTCATGACATGAACGGACAGCAAGAATGCAATCCTTGAAAATAGAGGGCCAGAAATAGCCAGCACGGAGGATTTTCTGTGTAGTGGCACATCCAGACATGTGACCACCACAAGCACCAGAGCTGTAGTCATTCAGAACTCTCTTTGCTTCTTCGAAGGTCAAGCATCGGCGAAGAACATAATCAACACCGAGACGGTACAGGGTGTCCCCAATGATGCGATATGGTTGGGCTTGATGTCGGATCCGCCGAAGAGCATCCTTAGAGGTCTCGGGACGAAAGGAGGATGTCTGCAGATAGACAATAATATCCCCGTACCAGGGATCAAGGGTGTTGATGAGGAAGAGAGTTTCGTCTGGAATGGAATCCTCTAACTGAGAGGAGGCAGCAGGGGATGGAAAAGAACACAACAGCTCGGCGAAGACAAGTGATTTCTTTGACTTGGTAGTAGTAAATTCCTATTCAAACTCTTGGAGGATGACTATCCACTTCGAGTATTTGCCCCCAGCAATTGTTGTGATAGAATATATGTCATGGGGTTGCAATCGAAGATCACTATCGTAGTATGCAACAAGATGTAGTGATGAATCATTGAACAGCGCAAACAGTGGAGAGGGCCAACTTCTCGACATAAGCATATCGAGTTTCCATATCTAACAAGTTGCAGCTAAGGTAGTAGATAACATGTTCGACGCCATCATCGTCATCCTGAACCAGAACCATACCGATGGTGGTATCAGCAGCGGCCAAATACAACGTATAATCGCGACGATAATTCGGGGGCCACAACAAAGGGGCGGAAACTAGAAGAATTTTAAGATGTGCAAAAGACTCCTCAACTATGGCATCCCATCGAAATGGGGTGTCGCGCTTGAGTAACTGCGTGAAACCTTTTGCCACTTCGGCATAATTCGGGATAAATCGTCATAAGAACTTAGCTTTACCCTGCAGACTCTGCAGTTGCTGAAAAGAAGCAGGGGGAGGAAGATTCAAAATGGCTTCGACTTTAAGGGGATCTAGGCGGATGCCCTCTCGGGAGACGATAAACCCGAGAAGTCGGCTAGATTCTACACAGAAGACACATTTATGCGGGTTCAGTCGAATATTGTAGTGTCGACAGCGCAGAAAAATCTCACGGAGATGTGACGGGTGGTCTGAGCGCTTAGCCGAATGAGCGGGAAGGTCATCCAGATAAGGCTATACGATGTCCCGGATATCGTGAAAGGCGTAATACATCGCACGTTGAAAAGTGGCACCGGCATTCTTGAGACCGAAAGGGATCTTTTTGTAAGCGAAAGTACACCACGGATAGAAAAAGGCCGTCTTGTGTTGATCAGCGGGCGCGATATTAATCTGGTTGTAGCCAGAAAAGCCATCCATAAACGAATATATTTCACTCCCCACACTCTCATCAATGAGTTGGTCAATGAAAGGTGTGGGGTAGTTATCTTTCGGGCAGGCTCGGTTAATATCACGATAATCGACACAGACACAAATAGTACCCTTCTTTTTATCCACAGGGACAATGTTAGAGACCCAATCTGTGAGTGGGATAGGGTAAATAAAACCAGCTTTAAGACGTTTTTCAACTTCCGCTTTGATGGCTACGGCCTTACGGGGCTGCACAGGGCGTAAACGCTAACGAACAGGTTTGGCTCCTAGATACGTAGGTATCACATGCACTACAATGTTTGGATCAATGCCAGGCATCTCTTCATAAGACCATGCAAAGACGTCACGGAACTCGCGAAAAAGCGCTATATAGATTTGAATCTCCTCAGGAGTGCGAGTGACTCCTATATAGATGTTCTCGACAATCCCTGGTTTGACAGAGATGTCAATAGGTTGGGTCTGCGTAATGTTCCCCAAATTCCCTTCAGACGATACTTGATAGATCTGAATAGGCGTCTGAAGAGGTTGTGAAGGGAGACACGGAGCAAACCGCTCGAGACAAGCCAACGTTTCCCAGAGGGTAGGGAGAAACGAGGAACGGTGGTGAAGATAGGACCACGGAGGTTCCTCGAGAGACATGGTCTCTATGGTGGCTTCATCAAAAGGAAATATTTAATTTAATGGATCCGAGGAGGTACATTCTCCAAGCCAGGGGAAATAGTCGTATGAGTCAAGAGCTCCGCTTGAAGCGGGTTCAGCAGGAGGAGCCGATGTAGCATCAATTTCGATGTAGTTGAGCTTGGCGGGACTCAATGGCATCTCCTCGCCCCACGATTCTATCTGGTCGATGGGGAGGAGGACCCAGGGATCAGAAGGAACCAAAATCATACTGATAGAGGCGAGGTTGGGAGGTGGGAGGGAGAAAACACCCATGAGGGCGGGATCCTTGAAGAGCCCGGCTCCCACACTATCAAAAGGGATGGAGGTATGCTCGACGAAAGGCACATTTCCTTCAGAATAAGAAGCGAAGAAGGAGAGCTGGTCTACCGTGACAATTTTCCCTTGGTGAGGGAAACTGATGACATGGAAGAGCGATGAAGCCACGGCACACATGGCATACGTCCAACTCCAGCCCAGAAGGAGGTTGTAAGTAAGATTCGCGTCGACGACCTCAACTTCTACTTCAACGGTTTTTCCTTCTAAAGTGATCGGCAATCATTGAAGAATACTAAAGGGACGAGATTCTCTCCCATTGAAAGCTTCCAATGTCATAGGAGACTGGCTCAGAGTCGGAGACCCGATCGCTTTCCAACAAGTAATAGACATGATGCAAGTTGACACACCCTCATCAATAACTGTACGATGGATCGTTTTTGAATTGATGATGACTTGTATAAGAAAAGCGATCTGATGAGGCAGCCTTGGGACATGGCTCTCGAGATCAAAGGTAATTAGATCCGAATCTGCTGGGTCAATGCCACTAATGGCCGATAGCAGGGAGTTCCTCTAAGGGGTGCAGCTCTGGAGAACTTCTAAGGTGGACATAGCCGACGGAGCTTGCGCTAAGTCCTCAACTATGCTATAGTGCTGAGAAGGACGAGCATTTGGGTTGTAAGATGATCTCTGAGTACTCCTTTGGGAGGGGGTCGGATGGTCGTCTTAGTACTTGTTCTCTCGATGTGGAGTGGACTAGAGCTGGACGAAGGAGCACTTGAGGGAATCTCGGGCTCCTTCCCGGCGGACGACAGATACTCCTTTGCTCGAGTCGTTACATGAAAGGGAATGGATCCAGCCATGAAGACATGGGAACCAAAGGGAGAAGAAGATGGATCAGCCACCATTTGAGTCTGTTGAGAGGGGAAAGGTTCTTTAAGAACCGCAGGAATCCTAGGAGTGCCTTTCAACAAACAACTAACGTCAGACCCCCTTGGGCAGTCTTTAGTATAGTGATCCTCCTCACAGATGAGACAAGGATATTTGGGTTTGCGCTTAGCTCCTTCCTCGGATGGAGGTTTGGAGGAATCCTGTTTAGGTTGTCCAGACTTATTCTATGCTTTCCCCTTTTTCTTTCCTTTCGAGGCCTTACTCACCGTGGTGGACTAGACGGTGTTAACCTCGGAAGTACTTCCAGAATTTGAACCACCCTGAGAAGTGTTTTCGTTAGAAGCATCCGACTTTTGCTTCCCAGGGTTCGAAGATGATTTTTTGGACGGCGGATTCACAGAGCCAATAACTCCATCAACAGATGGCTTTGGTGGAGCCTTGGATGTACCAGGTCTCGAGGCATCAGGCAAATACTCATACAAAGTACTTGAGTGAGAGTAAACTAAGTCAAGGTACTGAGCACGCGCAATCGCTTGCTCTTCAGTCACGTAGGCTCCCATAGCAATGTCCCGTGCAATCTTAGGGACAAAGGAAGTCGTGAACCAATCGGTGAGGAGTTGATAAGGAATCCAAAACTTGATCAACCGGCAACACCTTCTCCATTCATGTATATGATCAGAGATGTGCGTAGTCGTATCCTTCTTGAGAGACGTAAGGAGATGGGTCCCTGTCTCGTAACGAATGGGTAGCTGAAAATGAGTGAGGAATGCCATAGCCAATGAATTAAAGTCTTGAAAAGACGCACGGGTCAATTCAATGTACCATTTAGCAGCGGAGCCGGTGAGAGTCCTTTGGAACAGGGGAAGTCGAATTGAATCATCAAGCCATGAATTAGATGAACACCATAGGTGATAAGTCATTACATGGGCTTAAGGATCCTCTCCATCTTTGTCGTCGAATTTGGGACAGTCGCCGGGTATTTTAGTTGGAATTGGTGGCCATTGTGGATTATGAAAAATAGGATCATTTGTTAACTTCGACACATCGGGCAGTTCCAACGTCGCTAGAAATGGTAGCTGCGGATTGAAGGAAATCTGTGGATATGAGGTAGGGCCAGAGTTCCATCCAGTTGCTGGTTCCCCCACTGACCTTGTCCGGATGGACCAGGTCCAAATGGACCCTATCCATAGGAACTTTGTCCATAAGGGTTATGTACGTAACTAGATGGTTGATACTGGTTCTGCCCCCCAGCGCCCCATTGGTTACCAAACTGTCCTGCAGGTTGTTGATAATTTTGATAGGGGGTGGCCTACGGTTGTTGGTAATTTTGATACGAGGAAAATTGATTTTTCCCCTGGGGTTGCTAGTATCCGTACGGTTGCTGGGCTCCATATTGAGCCTGGGAACCAGGCGGCATCTGATAAGAAGGTTGGGATTGTTACCCACCTTGTGGCTAGAGACTAGTTTGATTCTGGGGTTGGTAACCGGGTTGAGCTTGAGAAGCAGGAACCATCTGCATGCCCAGTTGAGACTCCCCAAAGAGATATCCTTGCGAAGATTGGGGTTGGGCCATCTGGCCGGAAGGTTGTCTTGGTTGGATCGGAGATGGACCTATTTTCCCAGAAGGCTGAGCTTGCTGGGCATTTGGTTGTCCTTGCGCAACCGAAGGTTTTCCTTGTAGGCCAGATGGTTGATTAGTCTGAGCAATGGGCTGGCCTTACTGTGCGTAAGGCTGGCCCCCTTGCCCAGAAGGGTAGCCTTGCTGGTTTCCGGGTTGTCCTTGCTGTGCGTAAGGTCGTCCCGGGTTTCCAGAGGGTTGCCCATAAGGATAACCTTGCTGGTTTCTGGGTTGTCCTTGCTGCGCGTAAGGTTGTCCCAGGTTTCCAGAAGGTTTCCCAAGATATGTATAAGATGGACCAACAGAGGCCGAGGGTTGTCCCTGATAGGGTTGTCCTTGTGGGCCTCCAGGTTGCCCTAGATAGGTCTGGCCATATACTGCTGCCCATGATTATGCTGCGAGTAGGATGGTTGACCTTGATATGATGGTCCTTGGGATGGCTGCCCTTGACCCGGACGGAATTGGCCACCACCATAACCGGTGGTACCCCAAGCCACATTCAACGGAACTATACCCTCAACAGCGAGTTTAGTCGGCAAGGAGGTATACAAATAATGATTGACAGGATCATAATAAGGGTCTTGCCTGCCTGGATTTTGGACAGCATGCAAGTACTGAGAATATGCCCCCCCTACTGAAATGGCATCAGAAGAAGGTTGGGCACCGCTTGCAAGATGGACAACTCTAGCAGCATGTGCTGATTGACCACTACGTACCGGGCCTCAGGATGGGCCGGCAATAGTAGTTACGACGGAAGATGTCGTAACGGCACTAGCAACTAGAGTCGATGATGCGACACAAACAGTTGGATTGGTTGGAACTGATGTGATGACGTATCGTGAACTTGGGAAACAAAAGGTCCCGTAGTGGGAACAATGTTATTATCCCACATAGAAGAGGAACTCGTAGAGCCCATAGCATCCCTTAGAGATCTATAGCGTGCCGGCACCGTGATACCGAGAGGTGTAACAGTGTAGGGCGTAGAGATAACCGGGGATGTGGCCGGGATGGGAGTCTCTATACTCGACATAACGGTCGTTTCACTCGATACAGGAGATGTATCTTCCATGTCGGAAGAAGCCATTGGGGATGAAACACCAACAGGAGTAGAGGGAAAATCCTCTTCAGAAAGCTCCCAAATAGGGTTCCAAAACAAGTCGTAAAGCTCGTCCTCTGGAGCACGAGAGTTCAACGGTTGGACACTTGGAATAACAGGGAAAGTGTCACCACAAACCAGTGTCTCAGGGGCAGCAGAAGAAGGAGACCCTTGGTCACTTGGGACGGGAGACGGGATCGATGGATCCGCCAGGATGATCGAACAAAAATCCTAGACAAGCTAACGATAAGAGACCCTACTCAGAACTAACGCAAACAAGATCTAACAAGGTAAATGTAATCGTGGTCGAATAAATTTTTAAGACATTAGGACACAACTTGACCTTTTCATGTTTTAAGAGTCGAGAAAAGGACAAAAGATGACTCTAGTCGCCTTCGAAAAATTTAATGAGCCCGAAGTGACAAATGCTCATTAGAGCCTTTTCTTTTAAGGAGTCCGAAAAGGATCAAAAAGTGACTGCTCTGGAGAAACTAGGCAAGGGGTTTACCAGACAATCCCTAAAACTGCATATACACCTTAGCGATCATATGAAAGCCAAGGATGTTCCGTACGATAGTCAATCTTCCCGAATGCCGTGTTCGGTGCGTTACGAGCTGTAAGGCGGCAAACACGGCTTCCTATGGATCAAGGATGATAACCTAGTGGAGTCTCCCCATATATACGCGATGGTACGTGGGAGCACAAGTCCGTACCAGACCACAGTTGAATCACACAAGGAGGAATCACCCAACCTTAATGTGAGAACAAAAGTGACTAGGTTTAACGACGCCAGAGCACGTCTCTAGCCTAGACCTCTAGAATGTGAGCGTTATGTTCCAATGTGTTTTTAAGTTCATTCGATTTATTTTAAGGTTGATCTTGAGTTACGTTTCAGTTTTCAAGTCCTACCGTATGTAATTTCTCAAAATCCATAAATGCACTCTATATGCCAAAACATGTCATTCCATTCGATGAATGCTAATTACAAAAGGGTTTAGAGAGATTTCATACAAACGAAACGATCACAAACAACAAAGAATTTCCCTAATGCAGCTAATGGAAACCACTAAACTTTTCTTTAAGATTACTAATCCACTAATCAAAATGAAAAGTCCTAACTTTCATTAACTATCCCAAAGAAAAAGAGATTTTCGTTTTCAATAATGGAAAAATGCACTAAAGAGTTCTTTGAGAAATAATAACAGACAAATGTGGAAAAAACCGGTTGACCCCAAACAACTGTGATCTGTGCCCGGGTAGTGAAAAGAAATCAAAACAATGCCAAGATTGGTTCAACAACAATCACTTAAACAACCAAGCAAAAGAAAGCAAAGAGGAAGGCTAAATCAAACCAATAGCAAGCAGTAAACAAACCTTTGCCAACGAGTAACCAAGCAAAGCTGATCCAACAAACTTGGAACAATAAAACTAGGTCACAAAGCAAAAAACAAGATTCGCTTCAAAAAGACTCGCAAAGAAGTGCTTCAATCTTCAGGCAATGAAAATCAAGTCATAAACCAAGTGGAAAGGCAGGGGATAGCAAGACCAACAGGCTCAGGAGGCAGAATTGAAGAAATTCAATTCTACAGGAATCAGCGCGGGTGGAACACAGCAATAGTGCGCTGATAAGAAACTACGCGTAGCAACAATGCGATGTCAGCGCGGAAGCACATGACTTAACCGCGATGGTTCGATTTTCAGAATGGTCGCGACTGTTTCGTGTATTAACTCGATGTTCAGGAAATCACAGAAAGGGCTATGCGATGGCAGCGCGACTGTTTTATAATAAATCGCGATGAAGCCAAAAAATGACCACAATCAAGCCAAAAACTCCCAAACCAAGGCAATCACTCTTTAAACAATCAAGGCACTTCCCAGACCGAACCAGGAAACCCAAAAAGCAGAGAACTAATCCCCAAACTTCGAAAAGAGAGCAAAAATCCAACTCAAGGAAAAAAATGAACAAGAAAAGGACAAAAGCTAGCTCCAAGCTGTTCAGTTTGTAAACAAAACTAGAGATTGACTGAAATGGCTTTGATCTACTTCGCTAATGCAGAGCAATAGCGTTTCGAAGGCTAACTGGCCATGCTTCAGGCTCCATCTAAAGCTCACAAATAAAACAACAAGGTAAAACTCCCTAGCGGAGTCGCCAAATTGTTGTGTAGGTAAATCCCCTCTGTGGACAAAGGCGATTCCACTAGCCTAATTGAGGTCTAGCAACAATCAAACAACGCTAACACACAAGTTCCTAATTGCAAAATAAAGGCCAAGATGAGAGCCTACCTCGAATCCAACACTTATATTCATAGAAGGGTTGTCGCTTCCATTCTTTCACTTCAGCTGGTCGCAATCCTCACGATCTTCGTGAACAGACACCTGCACAAGCAAAGGAAAAGACAAATACAAGCATAAAATCCGGGAAATGCAACTATGTACCAGTCAAAAAAGATACAACTCAAACATCATAACAAAGACACATGAGTGGAACCATAATGATAGTTGTCTATTATTATTGATAAAACAAAAGAGAATACAACCAAGTTCTGACGTCAAATCCTCCTTTGGTTGGGTCCAGCTAGCAAGTCCTTCAAGCATTCACCCTTGAGAGTAGATATCCCAAGACAACTCTCTCTCTCACACAAGTTTACACAAGATGGAAACACTTCACAACCTTCCTTAAGCACTATAGCAATCCCACACTTATCACACCAGTTGCCTATCAAGCTCACACACTATCAGCAATTCTCTAAACACAACCAATTCCAGACTAGCAGCTCATGGCAATGGTGGAGGCTTAAATAAGAGAAGGAGTCTCCATGAATGGTGTGAGGATGAGCTTATCTCCAAGGAAGGTGGCTCAAATGACGAAACAGACATGCCAGAGAAGGGAGGGCAACATTTACAAGGCCAACAACCAGATCTGGAGTCATCTGGAAGGCTGGCTGTTAGAACAAACTCGCCCAAACTGGATCATCGCGGGTGCATAACTGCACTCGAGCGCTGTCATCGCTGCTGAACAACAAGGAAAGTCATATCAGCGCGATCAGATATAAGGAACAGCGCGTTGTCACATGAAATTTGACCAACACGGGAAAGTCGTGTGCTTCTGCGCTGGCAGCGCATTGAGTCCGTTTAGGAGCGCTCATCAGCGCGTTTATTTTTACAACAGTCGCGATGATAGAGGAAACTTTGGCAAAGTGGGTTATTTGGCCACATCAGAGAGCATGAGCATGATTAATTTGGTCCCATGACACAATATGAAGACTGACAGGGAGACAGTGACAAATTACTGTGTAACATGAACCATGTCTTCAAATCAATAAAATAGCATGGAAATGACATTACTAAAGCAAAGACTTGTTCAAGACTTGATTAGATACCTACTAGCCATGACAGGTATTTCGTTAAACATATTGCAAATGTGTAATCTACAGGTGTAATGAATAGTTCTGAGCATAGGGGTCTCATACTTAGTTGAGAATTGCTAAGAACCGTTGATGCCTCAACACATCAAATTCCTTCCATCCATTAGGTCATAGATACATAAATCATTCAATTGCAAGTAAAAGCATGAGGAAAGCCATACATGGCTATTGTCATAAAACACATACATAAGCAGCTTAATAGGGACATAAATACTCATGAAAGTACAACCATATAGACCACATAGAATCCATCAAAATGCTCATAGAAATACAAGGAGAAATAACCTTTCATTAATGATGCAAAATCCAAACCCAGGATGGGACTTCCACTTTCCACTCGACCGTAGAACGACTGAGCCAAATATCTTTTTAGCCATTCACCCCTATGCCATATTCCAAGCATGAATGTGGGATCTCATAGAACACATAAATCAAAAACCATCTAGGGCTTCCAGTGGTCATCCACCTCAACCCATCAAACAATGATTCCACCTCGTGGTCAGACATCACAAAACCATCATCAGATCAGTCTCTATCCTAGACATCCAGGGCTCTAGAGAGTTTGTCTGACTCAGCTATGGGACTAGTAAATAAACCCACAACTTTTACCAATATCAAGAGCATTTGTCCAACCAAGGCTATGAGACTAGTAACTCAACCCACCAAGGACTCCATAGCGCTTGTCCAACCTAGGCTATGAGACTAGTAACTCAACCTAAGCTGTTCCAGGGCTCCAGAGAGTAGAAATTTTGAATAATATGACACTTATTCACAGAGATTATCCTGATTATACACTATTTGCAAAATCATGCATAATACATAACCTCCTCTACGTTGATCATCAATTTTGCGGAATTAAGAAACAATCGCATGCGCACATTGAAGCATCAATCACACATATCAACACAGTATATCAGGGGGAAAGCATGCAGCTGAAAACCCCCACTATCTGTATATTATATTGATTGAGAACATGTAACAATACATAGTACAATACTCCTCGCAAGTACTCAGTACTATCTCCACCTGTTACACACAAACTAGCTCAGATCTGAATCAATCACTGTCTCAAATCTCCTCCGCTGCTTGCCTGCCTCCACTGCAAAATCCTGCATTAGAATAGATGAGAATCAGTTCCAAATTCGTATTCCCTTTGCCTATACCACGCAATCCTCATTGGAAATACTCAATCCATTGATTGTGCAAATCTCATGCACAACTATAGTCACAACTGACAATTGCCTTGCCCTTTTACTAACCTCTAACACTTGTCTCCACTGAACTGTACATGCACTGAGTTAACTGATGTATTTCTCAATTGACTCATGATTTAATAATTAGTGAATTAATTAATAACTAATTCACATCACTCATCACTAGTGTATTTGTTAGTTAGACTAAATACAACTAGTTCAACTAAGTCAAATTGAACACAACTCCATCAACTCCTCATTCAACTCCACCAAACTCAATCACTTGAGTTCTAACTTAAGTCCTTCATGCAATAGCTCAAGTAATCCCATAAGAAAATTGTATTTCCTTCTGGCAATTGCATGTGCCACATCTGTAGCTCGAACTGAAGTGCTCCAAGAGAATAAGATAATGTTTATAGTCCAAATATTATTAAGAGCTAATAATATTTGACTATTCTATTTTTAGTCTGGCAGTCTAAAAATAGACTCCGCCCATATGTCTAAAAATATAGGTCCATCTATTTTTACCAACATGACCAATCATCCACAAATAACATCCTGCAACTCATAGTCCATGATCCATATGTCTAAAAATAGACTCTGCGCCAAAAATAGCCTACGGGCCCACTTAGTGAAGGTGACTTCTTTTCACTAAGCTCCATCATACTGTTGCATTTTCAACACTCCCTCTCAACAAGATATGATTATCTGAAACCCCTATCCTGTCTCCGTGGTATTCGAATTTGCTCCTGGTGAGCGCCTTCATCAAGATATCAGCATCCTGATCCTTAGTGGGAATATATGAAAGTAACATGATTCTCCGCTGCACACAATCTCTGATATGATAGTACCTGATGTCATCTGTGAAGCCACATAGCTTCACCTCATCCTCCTATCTGTAACAAGATCCATATCCTGATGTGCCTCTGTTGAGCCTGCACACATGCAACTCCACCAACTATCGATAAACAGTGGCATCCACTACCTCCGCTGAAGTAGCATCCTCCTTCCTCCAACCTCCAGGAAGGAACACAGTCTTCACATCTATCTAATGGATGTGCCACCCCATCTGCTTCACTTTGTAGATCCATCTTGAACCCACCATTGATTTCCCTTCTGGTCTTGGGACAATCTGCCATGCACTGTTTCTGACAATCGAATCATACTCTTCCACCATGGCATCTACCTATGCGGGATCCTCCACAGCTTCCTCGAAAGAGGATGGCTCAGTCACGACACATTTTCTCACAAGAGCCATGTATCCAGTGTACCGATCAGGTGACTGTCTCTGTTTGCGCTGTGCTATAGGTGGTCCTACAACCTTCTCTGCATCTTGAGCCAGTCGCTCAGCTTCTATAGTGCGCTTTCGCCCTCTGATGGTTAGTGCTGCATGAGTGGTCTCTTCCACTCCATGAACTTCATCTTGTGGTTGATCCACATCTTGAAGCTCATCCTTAGGAACTAATAGCTCCTCATCTGGAAAATACACACGATAGTTGTGGGGCGTATCAGTGTACCCCACAAATATCCCAACCTCTATGGTCGGCTCTAGCTTCTTCCTGGCATCCATAGTCACATACATGTAAATAGGAGAACCAAAAATCCTCAAATGGGAAATATCAGGCCTCTTACCAGAATAAGCCTGCTCGGGTGTACTCATGCCAAGTATCTTGTGAGGACAACGGTTCTACACATATACTGCACTATTTCATGCCTCCACCCACAAGTGAAGGGGTAGGCCCTGATCATGCAACATCACCCGTGCAACACCCATGATTGTTCTATTCTTCCGCTCAGCAACCCCGTTCTGTTGTGGGTTATGGGGAGATATGAGCTCTCTTCGAATCCCTTCTGTGCTGCAGAAGTCCTTGAACTCGCCAGAGATGAATTCACCACCATTGTCACTCCTAAGAGCCTTCACCTTCTTCCCCGATTCCTTCCCGACCAGTGCTTTGAACTCACAGAACTTTGAGTATGTCTCGCTCTTCTTCTGCATGAAGAAGATCTAACACTTTCGAGAGAAATCATCAACAAATATCACATAGTACCTGTGCTTTGTTGTCGAAGCTACTGAGAAAGGTCCACACACGTCTGTGTGAATTCTCTCAAGGATCATCGTGGCGTGACTATCCTTCTCGTGAAAGGTGGGTTTCACAAATTTTCCTAAAGTACACTCCTTACACTGATCTAACTATGCAAGAGTGCCTTTAGGAAGCTTGGTAGAAATCTGTTGCAGTATCTTCAAGGCTCCATGGTCAAGGTGGCCCAATCTCCGGTGCCACAGCTCACCATTCCTTCTGCCTTGCATGCCATTGCTGTGGAGCCATCTACATGCAACTGATAAAGGTTCCTGACTCGAATCCCTATCTTCTAGGTTTCTCCAGTTGTCTTACAGCGCAGGAAAGTTTTTCCCTCGCTGAAAACAACATCATATCCCTTGTCTTCTAACATCGCTACAGAGATAAGATTCTTCTTCAATCCTGGAACATGCATCACTTCCTTCAATATGAAGGGTTTACCAGACTCCCTCTCAAAGGAAATGGTCCCAATACTGGTCACACTGTATCTACCATCATCACCCATCTCGATGTGCACTCCAAGATCTTTCTCATCTAGATTAGAAAACAAATCTCGATCTCCTGTCATGTGAAAAGACGCACCACTGTCCAAGAACCATACCAATCCCATCACACTTGATACCAAGCATGCGATCAGCGAAAAATCTAGCTCAAACTGCGAGGTTAAGGCCTCTCCCGCTGCAGATCCAGCAGCTTGCTTATTTTTCTTCTTCTGCGGACAATTTGTGGCATAGTGTCCGTGTTGGTGACAGTGAAAGCACTTCACCTTGGACATGTCCTACTTCTTGCCTTTCGCACCGGAATGAGAAGCTTTTTTGTTCTTCCCCTTCTTTTCTTTGGCATCCAAAGCACAATTTTCTTCATCAAATGCCTTTGATGAAGATTCGTCCTTGGTACTCCGCCTGATCTCCTCTTGCACAAGATCCGACCAAAGTCTCTCCCATCCTGGCGATTTCTCCTGACCATTGACAGAGTCCTGATAGGAATTCTAACTCTTCAGAAGACCAAGGAGAGCCAAGCTCTCCAAGTCCTCATCATTGACAGTCACCCCCACACTTCCCAGCTCATCCCGACATTGGGTGAACTTCGTGAGATACTTGGGCATATTGTCGCCTTTCTCACACTTTATGTTTTTGAGTTTATCCTTGAGCGCCAACTTCCTCTAGTCGCTCTTTCTTTGGAATAGATCTGTCAACACTTTCCACATCAAGTATGGAGAAGCCTTTCCATGGAGGTTGGACACAATGTGATCCCTCACACCCTCCAACAAAATCCTTCGACACTTTGTTGTGTTCTTTTTCCAATCCCTGACTTGAGCAGCATCAGTAGCTTTTGGGATATCCGCATCTATGAACTCCTTCAACCCATTATCATCTAACACCACCTCCATCCTGTCCTTCCATGCAATATATTTCGAGCTGCCCTCAAGGGCATACTCCAATCGCAATCCGTTGAAAGACATTTCAACTTGGACACCAAGAAAACACTGCTGCAAATTCGAATTCCACCAGCTCAAAACTCAATCGCTTCTGATCTAAAATTCGTGAGAACAAAGTATTTCTCGTACAGAGATCGACTGTATGGGAATTCACTGGATATCTCACCTTCCAAAAGAAGGATGAATCTAGAGGCTACCTGTCCGATTACAGACTCTGCCTGAAGAAATAAAATGTAAACACTTTCTGAATAATAGATCCGATGATCAACTACGCTTTGATTACATGTAGAAATCTCTTCTACAAATCAACCAGCTCTGATACCATGTAGAAAATTCGTGAATAATATGACACTTATTCACAGAGATTATCCTGATTATACACTAATTGCGTAATACATGCATAATACATAACCTCCTCTACGTTGATAATCAATTTAGCAGTATTAAGAAACATTCGCATGCGCACATTGAAGCATTAATCACACATATCAACACAGTATGTACCCGAGGAAAGCATATAGCTAAAAACCCCAAACTATCTGTATATTATATTGATTGAGAACATGTAACAATACATAGTACAATACTCCTCACGAGTACTCAATACTATCTCCACCTGTTACACACAAACTAGCTCAGATCTGAATCAATCACTGGCTCAAAATCTCCTCCGCTGCTTGCCCGCCTCCACTGCGCAATCCTGCATGAGAATACTGATGAATGAATGATCCAAATTCGTATTTCCCTTGGATATACCACGCAATCCTCATTGGCATTACTCAATCCCTCTGATTGCGCAAGATCTGGTGCACAACTATAGTCACAACTGATAGCGATCTGATCCTCTAACACCTGTCCCTGCTGAACCGAACATGCACTGACATGCAACTGAGTTAACTGATGTATTCATTAGTTGTATTATGAGTTAATAACTTGTGAATTAATTAATAACTAATTCACCCAACTCATCTCTAGTCTATTTGCCAGTTAGACTAAATACAACCAGTTTAAGAAAGCTAAACTGAACACAACTCCATCAACTGCACCTCCAGTCCACTAAACTCAACTCACTTGAGTTCTAACTGAAGTCCTGCATGCAAATATTAGTCATCCCATAGGTAACCACGTATTCCCTTCTGGGATCTGCATGTACCACATCCGTAGCTCATCCTGAAGTGCTCCAAGAGAATAAGACAAAGTTTATAGTCTAAATATTATTATGAGCTAATAATATTTGACTGTTCTATATTTAGACTGAGCAGTCACTCCGCTGTGGTCTAAAAATAGAAGTCCATCTATTTTTTTCCAACTTGATCACTCATCCATAAACAGCAACCTGCAATCCATAGACATGATCCATATGTCTAAAAATAGACATAGTCTAAAAATAGACTTGCGCCAAAAATAGCCTGCGGGCCCACTTAGTGAAGGCGACTCTTTTCACTAAGCTCCATCATCTTGTGCAATCTCAACACTCCCTCTCGACAAGATATGGATTATCAGCAACCCCTATCTTGCCTCGGTGGTACTTGAATTTTCTCCTGGTGAGAGCCTTCGTCAGAATATCAACATCCTGATCCTCCGTTGGAATGTACGAAAGTAACATGATCCTCCGCTGCACACAATCTCTGATATGATGGTACCTGATGTCAATATGTTTAGATCTATCATGAAATACAGGATTAGCCGAGAGTTTAATGCAACTCTGGTTATCACAGTAAATCACAGTAGGATCCAAATGAGAACCGAACAAACCAACTAGGATCTTCCTCATCCATATAGCCTCGCATGCAGCCAAACTTGCTGCCATATACTCGGCCTCCGCTGAACTGAGTGCCACGGATCTCTGTTTCCTGCTGTACCAAGAAACTGTTGTCGATCCAATACTAAAGACCCCTCCTGATGTGCTCTTTCTGTCCGTTGGGCTCCCTGCCCAATCTGCATCCGTGAAGCCACATAGCTTCACCTCATCCTCCTGTCTGTACCACAAACCAGATCCCGATGTGCCTCTCAAGTAGCGCAATACATGCTTGCCCGCCTTCCAGAAGAGCTTGGTAGGCTTAACCATAGCTTGTGAAGCTGGTTAACTGCATAACATATATCAGGTCGTGTATTGACCAAATACATCAGCGACCCCACCAACTGTCGATAAACAGTGGCATCCACTTCTTCTCCCGAAGTGGCATCCTCCTCCCTCCAACCTCCAGGAAGAGGAGTATCAATGGGCTTGTAGCCATGCATGTTGAACTTCTCCAGTATCTCCCGAGCATACTTGCCCTGAGAAAGAAACAGTCCACCACTGCGCTGCCATATTTCCAATCCTAGGAAATAGTGAAGGAGGCCCAAGTCCTTCATCTCAAACTCTTTAGCAAGATCCTTCTTGCATGACAGTATCAACAGCTCATCACCCATTAGAATCAAATCATCAACATATAGTAAGATGATAAGCAACTTACCCTCCACCACAATCTGGTATAGGTTAGGATCCGCCTCACTCTTGGAGAATCCAAGTCCTGTGAAATAGCTGTCTATTCGTGTGTACCAAGCACGTGGTGCTTGCTTCAACCCATACAGCGCTCTCTTGAGCCTGCACACATGTGATTCGCTGCTGAAGACTTCAAAGCCTTCGGGTTGCTCAATGTACACCTCCTCCTCAATGACTCCGTTGAGGAACGCAGTCTTCACATCCATCTGATGAATGTGCCATCCATCTGCGCTGAGAGAGCAAGAATCGTCTGTATGGAAGAATACCTTGCGACAGGTGCAAAGGTCTCCTCATAATCGATCCCATCAATCTATGAAAAGCCTCGAGCAACAAATCTTGCCTTGTACTTCTCCACACTCCCGTCAGCTGCCTGCTTAACTTTGTAGATCCATCTCGAACCCACCACTGATTTCCCTTCCGGTCTAGGAACAATTTCCCATGCACTGTTTCTGACAATAGAATCATACTCTTCCACCATGGCGTCTACCCATGCGGGATCCTCCACAGCTTCCTCGAAAGAGGATGGCTCAGTCACAACACACTTGCTCATAAGAGCCATGTATCCAGTGTACCGATCAGGGGACTGTCTCTGCCTGCGTTGGGCTGTAGGTGGTCCTACAACTTTCTCTGCATCTTGAGCCAGTCGCTCAGCTTCTGTCAAGCTCTTTCGCCCTCTGATGGTTGGCGCTGCATGAGTGGTCTCTTCCACTCCATGAACCTCGTCCTGTGGCTGATCCACGTCCTGAAGCTCATCCTTAGGAACTAATAGCTCCTCATCTACACGCAAGTGTAGCTCCCTCTCAAGCGAACACTTCATGGCTTTCTCCTCCTGAAATTTTATATCCCGTAGCACAACAATTTTACCACTGTCTGGAAAATACACACGATAGTTGTGGGGCGTATCAGTGTACCCCACAAATATCCCAACCTCTACGGTCGGCTCCAACTTCTTCCTGGCATCCTTCGTCACATGCATGTAAATGTTAGCACCAAAAATACTCAAATGAGAAAGATCAGGCTTCTTACTAGAATAAGCCTCCTCGGGTGTACTCATGCCAAGTATCTTATGAGGACAACGGTTCTGCACATAAACTGTTGTATTGCATGCTTCTGCCCACATGTGAAGGGGTAGGCCCTGATCATGCAACATTACCCGTGCAACACCCACGATCATTTTGTTCTTCCACTCAGCTACCCCATTCTGTTGTGGGCTATGGGGAGCTATGAGCTCTCCTCGAATCCCTTTTGCCTTGCAGAAATCCTTGAACTCGTTCAAGATGTATTCACCACCATTATCACTCCTAAGAGCCTTCACCTTCTTCCCCAACTCCTTCTCGACCAGTGCTTTGAATTCACAGAACTTTGAATATGTCTCGCTCTTCTTCTTCATGAAGAAGATCCAACACCTACGAGAGAAATCATAAAAAAAAATCACATAATACCTATGTTTTGCTATCGGAGCAACTGAGAAAGGTCCACACACGTCTATGTGAATTCTCTGAAGGATCCTCGTGGTGTGACTATCCTTCTCCTGAAAGGTGGCTTTCACAAACTTCCCCAAAGTACACCCCTTGCACTGATCTGACTGCACAAGTGTGCCTTTAGGAAGCCCTGTAATGAACTGCTACAGTATCTTCAAGACTCCATGGTGAAGGTGACCCAATCTCCTATGCCACAGCTCGCCATCATCCCGACTCACTAATCCTTCTGCCTTGCCTCACATTGTTGCGCATCCATCTACATGCAACTAATAAAGGTTCCTTACTCGAAACCCTATATTCCGAGTCTCACCAGTTATCTTTCTACGCAGGAAAGATTTTCCCTTGCTGAAAACAACATCATACCCCTTGTCTTCTAACATCGCCACATAGACAAGATTCTTCTTCAATCCTGGAACATGCATGACTTCCTTCAATACGAAGGGTTTACCATGCTCCCTCTCAAAGGAAATGGTACCGATATTGGTCGCACTGTATCTACCATCATCACCCATCTCGATGTGCACTCCAAGATCTTTGTCCTCCAGATAAGAAGACAAATCTCTATCTCCCATCATGTGAAAAGATGCACCACTGTCCAAGAACCACATTGATCCCATCACACTTGAAACTAAGCATGCGATCAATGAAAATTCAAGCTCAAACTGTGAGGATAGAGCCTCTCCTACTGTAGATCCATCAACTTTCTTGTTCTTCTTCTTCTGCAGACAATTAGTGGCATAGTGTCCGTGCCGGTGATAGTGAAAACACTTCACCTTGGACATGTCCTGCTTCTTGCCTTTCGCACCAGAATGAGAATATTTCTTGCTCTTCCCTTTCTTTTCTTTAGCAGCCAAAGTGCAATTTTCTTCATCAGCTCCCTTTGATGAAGATCCATCCCTGGTACTCCACCTGATCTCCTGCTGCACAAGATCTGACCATAGTCTTTCCCATCCTGGCAATTTCTCCCGACCATTGACAGAGTACTGATAGGAATGCCAACTCTTCGGAAGACCAAGGAGAGCCAAGCTCACCAAATCCTCATCATCGAGAGTAACCCCCACACATCCAAGCTCATCTTGACACTAGGTGAACTTCGTGAGATACTTGGGCATACTGTCACCCTTCTCGCATTTGATGTTTCTAAGTTTATCTTTGAGTGCCAGCTTCCTCTAATCGCTCTTGCTTTTGAATAATTTTGTTAACGGTTTCCACATCAAATATGGAGTAGCCTTTCCATGGATTCTGGACACAATTTGATCCTTCACGCCCTCCAACAGAATCCTTCAACATTTTGCGGTCTTCTTTTTCCAAGCATCAGTAGGCTTTGGGACATCCGTCTCTATGAACTCCTTCAGCCCGTTATCATCCAATACTACCTCCATCCTATCCTTCCATGCAATATAGTTTGGAATACCCTCAAGGGCATACTCCAATCACAATCCTGTGAAGGACATCTTAGTTTTGACACCAAGAAAACACTGTTGCAAATTCGAATTCCACCAGCTCCAACTCAACTGCTTCCGATCTAGAATTCATGAGAACAAATTATTTCTTGTACAGAGATCGACTGTATGGGCATTCACCAGATATCTCACCTTCCAAAGGAAGGATGAATCCAGAGGCTACCTAGCCTGATTACAAACTCTGCCTAAAGAAATAGAATGTAAACACTTCCTGAATAATAGATCTAATGATCAATCCTCGCTTTGATATCGAGTAGAACTTTTCCTACAAATCAACCAGCTCTGGTACCATGTAGAAATTTTGAATAATAAACGCATATTCAATGGAGATTATCCTGATCATGTACTATTTCGGAATGCATACACAATACATAAGCTCCTCTACGTTGATCATCAATATAGCAGCATCATTAACAATAAAACATCAAGAGCATGCACACATTAACACAGTATGTAACCCGGGGAAAGCTTACAACTGAAAACCCCACACTATCTGTATATTAATGATTTAGAACATTTAACATTACAATAGTCACTACTTATCACAAGTATCGAGCACTCTCTCCACCTGTTACAAACAATACAGCTCAAATCTGATCTCCAAATATATTCCACTGCTTACGTACCTCCACTGCTCAATAACTGCTCAAGAATGGATGAGAATGGTCGAACCAAACTCATATTTACCTCAAAAGAACCACTCACGTTGGGAATCACATGAGCAGAGGCTATAATCACTTCGTATTTGCCAATTCTCATTGGCATTACTCAATCCCATTGATTTTGCAAATCCTCATGCACAACTATAGTCACAACTGATAGCGATCTGATCCTCTAACACCTGTCCTTGCTGAACTGAACATGCATTGACATGCAACTGAGTTAACTGATGTATTCCTTAGTTGCATTATGAGTTAATAATTGGTTTAACAACTCATCATTAGTCTATTTTCATTTAGACTAATTACAACTAGTTTAACCAAGTCAAACTAAACACAACTCCATCAACTCCACAATCAACTCCACCAAACTCAACTGATTCAGTTCTAACTGAAGTCATGCATGAGAAAACTCAACTGACCCACAAAGAAAATGTATTTCCTTCTGACAGCTGCATGTGCCACATTTGTAGCTCAAACTGAAGTGCTCTAAGAGAATAAGGTAAACTTTATAGTCTAAATATTATTATAAGCTAATAATATTTAACTGCTCTATAATTAGACTTGACAGTGTCACCGTTGTTACCTAAAAATAGAAGTGCATCTATTTTTGCCAACTTGACCAATCATCCATAAACAACATCTTGCAATTCATAGACACGATCCATATGTCTAAAAATAGACATAGTCTAAAAATAGACTTTGTGCCATAATTTGTCTACGGGCTGACTTAGTGAAAGCGACTCTTTTCACTAAGCTCCATAATCTTGTTGCAATCTCAACAAACCAGAATGTTATGAAGAAGCAGTGCAAGTAGAAACCAGGGAGAAGTGGGAGCAAGCCATGAAAGGAGAGATGGACTCCTTAGCACATAACCAGACTCGAGACTTATTCTGGTTTCATGTAGGTAAAACAACATTGCAGAATGAATGGGTTTACAAGTTGAAGGAAGAAGATGGAGGTAGAAAAAGGTATAAAGCTAGACTTGTGGTGAATGCGTTTGCACAGAAAAAGGGTATGGATTTTGATGAGATATTTTCTCCTGTTGTAAAATTGACTTCAATTAAAACTATTCTAAGTCTAGTAGCAGCTGAATATTTGCATCATGAGTGGTTAGATGTAAGGACAACCTTTTTCCATGAGGATTTGGAGCAAGAGATATATATGCAACAACCACAAGGATATGAGGTAAAAGGGAAGGAGAAACTAGTGTGCAAATTGAAAAAGAGCTTGTATCGCTTAAAACATGCTCCAAGGCAATGGTATCTAAAATTTGATAGGTTTATGTCTGAACAAGGTTATACTAGGTGTGACTATGATCATTATGTTTATTTGAAAAGGCAAAGTGATGGCAGCTATATTATATTGTTATTATATGTAGATGACATGCTTGTTGTAGGTTATAACATGCAAGAAATAAATGTGCTCAAAAGGAAATTGGCAAACTCATTTGCAATGAAGGACATGGCTATTGCAAAACAAATCCTTTGTATGAGAATAACTAGAGACAGGAAGAATCACAAATTAACATTGTCTTAAAGTGAGTACATAGAAAACGTCTTAAAAAGGTTTAATATGCAGAATCAAAACCAGTTAGTATACCTTTGGCTAGCCATTT
This sequence comes from Pinus taeda, assembly GCA_000404065.3. NCBI lineage: Eukaryota > Viridiplantae > Streptophyta > Pinopsida > Pinales > Pinaceae > Pinus > Pinus taeda. The sequence continues at coordinate 212,922 of APFE030386404.1, read as the reverse complement.
GAAATTAAGAAAGGAGATGTGCCCAAAGACCCAAGAAGACATGGATTATATGTCTAATGTTCCATATGCATCAGCAGTTGGAAGCTTAATGTATGCAATGGTCTAGAGAAGGCCTGATATTATACATGAAATGGGAGTTGTAAGCAGGTACATGAACAATCGAAGAAAATAACATTGGATGGTGATGAACTGGATTTTAAGGTATTTGAGAGGTACGACAACTCGAACATTATGCTTTGGTGGCTAAAATATTTCTCTACAAGGATATGTTGATATAGATATTGCAGGTGACAAAGATAACAGGAGGAGCACTACAGGATATGTATTTACTGTAGGTGGAACAACTGTAATTTGGGTCTCAAAACCACAAAGTGTTGTTGCACTCTCAACAACAGAAGTAGTGTACGTTGCTGCTATAGAGGCTAGTAAAGAAGTGATTTTGTTACAAAGGTTTCTAGTTGAATTGGATAAGAAGTGGGAGTTGGGCAGGTTATACAGTGACAACCAGAGTACCATACATCCTACAAAGGACACTGCATTACATTCCAAGACTAAGCATATATAGCTCAAGTACCATTTCATACAGTTAGTGTTGGAAGATGGATAGTTGAAGCTGGAAAATATACACACTAGCCAGAATCTTGCAGATATGTTAACAAAAGTTGTAACCAGGGAGAAACTGAGAATCTGCTCAGTTTCAATTAGTCTTCAAGTATGATGAAGAAGATGAGCAACAACCAGGACCAAAGTGGAGTCATTGTCTAGAAAATGAAGCACTGGTCAAGTTTCTGTAATCAGTCTCCAAGTGGGAGATTGTTGGGTGTGGAACTTGATTATCTTTTGTATTTAAAGGTATCACTGCATTGGAATCTAGTACGAAATGGGGCAGCAACACCAAATGTAAAATATTCACTGCATGGGGGTCCATGGGGGTGACAAATCTGACCTTTTGGGATCGCCCCCTTGGTGGGGGGTTTCAGGGGCAATGCCTCCGAAGCTAAGAATTGATGTAAAATTGCCTTGTAAAAGTATAGTAATTTCTAGTCAATCTAGGTCATTCATTAGGCAGAGATCTGACAGTAGAAGTTATGTTTAATTTAGGGGTTTTTGCCCTAGAAGGCAACCCCTCACTATATATGAGGGATTTGTGTTGTGTCTATGTAGATCTGTAATATCAGTTGGGAAGAGAGAGGAGATTGAGGGTGAAGAGGGAGTTAGAGAGAATCAGTTGTAGGTTGTAGGTCTTGAGTTTGCTAGATAATATAATAAAATAAGGATTGGTTGTTTCTCCGTGGACGTAGCCCAAATTGGGTGAACCATGTATATCTGTGTCTTTCTTGTTTTATGTGTTTTCTGTGTTTATATTTTTGCAATATTTTATGTGTTCGATTTCTCTTTAATATATAATTTTCTAACAACTAGTATCAAAGATGAAGGTGTATTTAGTTGGTAAACTCAAAGGAGAGAAGGGTTCCTAGTTCGAGTGGGAGAAATAGCAGAAGATGGTAGGTTTAGGGTCGAAAAATTCAACGGCCAAAACTACCAGTTGTGGAAGATGTAGATGGAAGATTATCTATATGAGAGAGATCTGTACCTACCATTGAGAAGAAATACAAAGAAGCCGATGAGTATGACAGACGCAGAATGGGATATTCTCAACAGAAAGGCACTTGGAACAATACGACTCTGCCTAGCGGCATTGGTAGTGTTTAATATTTCAAAGGAAATGACAACAGAGGGTTTAATGTCGGCATTGGACAAACTATATGAAAAACCCTTGGCCTCAAATAAGGTATTTCTTATGAAGCATTTATTTAATATGAAGATGTCAGAAGGTTGATCTATTGCTGATCATTTAAATGATTTTAATACAGTTACAAGTCAGTTAAGTTCTGTAGGGGTAAATTTTGATGATGAAGTTAGGGTTATGTTATTTCTGTGCACATTGCGAGCAAGTAGCAATGGTTTAGTTATGGCCATTATTAAATCTATCTTTGGATGTAGTACTTTAAAGTTTGATGATGTTGTCGGGGAAATCATTAGCGAGGAAATGCGATGGAAAAGCTCTGGTAAGACATCCGGTAATGCTTTGACTATAGAGACTAGGGGAAGAAAAATAGAAAGACGAAAGAGCCTAGGATATCACAGTAAGTCAAGAAAAGTCCGATCCAGGTCCGGATCAGGGATAGTATGTTGGAAATGTGGGAAGAAAGGACACCTGAAGAAAGATTGCAAGTCTCGGAAGGGAAAAGAAGGAGATGCACAACAAGAAACTAATCATGAAACGAATGTAACAAGTGATGTGTTGCAACATGATTTGATTCTTACATTAGAAAATATTATTGATGCCTGGGTGGTAGATTCAGGGGCCTCATTCCATGCCACATCTGATAAGAAACATTTTCATGATTATGTTCAAGGAGATTTTCGACAGGTTCGATTGAATGATGATAAACCCTGTAAAATCATTGGAATGGGTACATTTTTCATAAAACAACAAAATGGAAATCAATGGCTATTGAAGGAGGTGAGGCATGTTCCAGTTCTAAAAGAAAATCTGATTTCAACAAGGCAGTGGGGAGGTGAAGGTTGCGTAACTACTTTCACTGATAAAACCTGGAAGGTCACTAAAGGATCCCTCGTAATAGCGAAGGGAGGAAAGGTTGGTACGTTGTATTTACGAAATAGTATTTCTAATTCATTTAATGCTTTAACCTCTATAGGAGAAGATACGACATTATGGCATCATAAGCTCGGGTACATTAGTGAGAAGGGAATGCAGATTCTTCACTCAAGAAATTTGTTTCCAGGTTTGAAGCATGTTGATTTAAAATTCTATGAGAATTGTGTTTATGGAAAACAATAGAGAGACAAATTCCTTAGAGTTGGGAAAGAAAAGAAGAGCGAAAAATTAGAGCTTGTGCATACAAATGTATGGGGACCTATTGTCATCTCTTGGTGGCTCTCGTTATTATGTTACTTTTATTGATGATGCAACCAAAAAAACTTGGATTTATTGTATTCAAAATAAATCTGATGTATTTGATACTTTCAAGAAATGGAAAGCCTTGGTTGAAAATGAGAGAAGAAAATGGTTGAAGTGTCTTAGATCAGACAATAGAGGTGAATATTGTAGCAAAGAGTTTGATAGGTACTGTTAAGATAATGGAATTCATAGAGAGAAGACAGTTCCGAGAACACCACAAGAAAATGGTGTGTCAGAAAGGATGAACAAGACAATCATGGAGGATGCAAGCTGCATGAGATTGTATGCAGGATTGCCTTTACAATTTTGGGTAGATGTTGTAGATATTGTTGTTTACCTAATAAATAGAGGGCCTTCAAGTTCCTTGGATGGTGGTATTTTAGAGGAGGCATGGGCACGTAAAAAGGTAAACTAATCTTTTTTGAAGACTTTTGTTTGTGAAGCCTTTGTCCATATTAATAAAGAAAATAGAACAAAGCTTGAGGAAAAATCAAAGAAATGTACCTTTATTGGATATGGTGTTAATGATTTTGGTTATCGATTTTATGATTATGAGAAACACAAAATCATTAAGAGTAGAGATGTTATATTCAGTGAAAAGGTTTTGTATAAGGATCAACTACAGGAAAAGAAACAGGAAAAAAAGAATAGAGAATACACAGTGCTTGAAAACATCACAGGAAAAGTAATGGTGCCTGAAAATCATAATGATCAATAACTAGAACAACAACCACAATAGCAACAAGCTCCTCAAACACTTGAAAGTGGTGGTAGAAGATCTACCAGGATAAGTAGACCCCCTGAACGATACTCTCCTTCATTATATTATGTATTGTTGACTGATTCTGGTGAACCAGAATGTTATGAAGAAGTAGTGCAGGTAGAAACTAGGAAGAAGCGGGAGCAAGCCATGAAAGAAGAGATGGACTCCATAGCACAGAACCAGACTTGGCACTTAGCTAGGTTGCTTGTAGGTAAAACAACGTTGCAGAATAAATGGGTTTACAAGTCGAAGGAAGAAGATTGAGGTAGAAAAAGGTATAAAGCTAGACTTGTGGTCAAAGGGTTTGCACAGAAAAAGGGTATAGACTTTAACGAGATATTTTCTCCTATTGTAAAAATGACTTCAATCAGAACTATTCTAAGTCTAGTAGCAGTTGAAGATTTGCATCTTGAGCAGTTAGATGTAAAGACAACCTTTCTCCATGGGGATCTGGAGGAAGACATATATATGCAGCAACCACAAGGATATGAGTTGAAAGGGAAGGAGAAGCTAGTGTATAGGTTGAAGAAGAGCTTGTATGGCTTAAAACAAGCTCCAAGGTAGTTGTTTCTAAAATTTGATAGGTTTATGTTTGAACAAGTTTATACTAGGTGTCACTTTGATCATTGTGTTTATCTCAAAAGGAAAAATGATGGTAGCTATATTATATTGTTATTGTATGTATATGACATGCTTGTTGTAGGTTCTAACATGCAAGAAATAAATGTGCTGAAAAGGAAATTGGCAAACTCATTTGTAATGAAGGATTTGGCTACTACAAAACAAATCCTTTGTATGAGAATAACTAGAGACAAAAAGAATAAAAAATTAACATTGTCTCAAAGTGAGTACATAGAAGAGGTGTTGAAAAGATTTAATATATAGAATGCAAAACCAATTAGTATACCTTTGGCTATCCATTTCAAATTAAGAAAGGAGATGTGCCCAAAGACCCAAGAAGACATGGATTATATGTCTAAAGTTCCATATGCATCAGCAGTTGGAAGTTTAATGTATGCAATGGTCTGTAGAAGGCTTGATATTGTACATGCAGTGGGAGTTGTAAGAAGGTACATAAACAATGGAAGAAAAGAACATTGGATGGTGGTGAAGTGGATTCTTAGGTATTTTAGAGGTACGAGAAATCAAACATTATGCTTTGGTGGCTCAAAGATTTCTCTACAGGGACATGTGGATGTATATATGGCAGGTGACAAAGATAATAGGAGGAGCACTACAGGATATGTATTTATTATAGGTGGAACAACTATAAGTTGCATCTCAAAACTGCAAAGTCTTGTTGCACTCTCAACAAGAGAAGTAGAGTATGTTGCTACTACAGAGGCTAGTAAAGAAATGATTTGGTTACAAAGGTTTCTGGATGAATTGCGTAAGAAGCAGGAGTTGGGCAGGTTATACAATGACAGCTAGAGTGCCATACATCTTGCAAAGAACTCTACATTTCATTCCAATACTAAGCATATACAGCTCAAGTACCATTTCATACGTCAGCATTGGAAGATGGAAAGTTGAAGCTGGAAAAGATACACACTAGCTAGAATCCTGCAGATATGTTAACAAAAGTTGTAACCGGGGAGAAACTGAGAATCTACTCAGTTTCAATTGGTCTTCAAGTATGATGAAGAACATGAAAAGAAACCAGGACTAAAGTGGAGTCCTTGTCTAACAAATGAGTTAGCAGTGGAGTTGCTATAATCAGTCTCCAAGTGGGAGATTATTGGGTGTGGAACCTGATTATCTTCTGTATTCACAGATATCGTCGCATTGAAGGCCAGTTTGAAATGGGGCAGCAACGCCACCCGTAAAATATTCACTGCAGGGTGGGTCTAGAGGGGTAGCTATGACCTTTTGGGATCCCCCCCCCCAGCAGTGGGTTTCTAGTCAATTTGGTCCATTAATTAGGCGGAGATCTGATAGTAGAAGTTATGTTTAATTTATGGGTTTTTTTCCCTAGAAGGAAACCCCTCACTATATATGAGGGAATTGTATTGTGTATATGTAGATCTGTATTATGAGTGAGGAAGAGAGAGGAGATTGATAGCGAAAATGGGGTTACAACGGATCAACTGTAGGTTGTATCTCTTCAATTTGCTAGATAATATAATAAAAGAATGACTGGTTGTTTCTCCATTGACATAGCCCCAACTAGGTGAACCATGTGTATTTGTGTCCCTCTTGTTTTATGCGTTTTCTGTGTTTATATTTCTACAATATTTTGTGTGTTCCATTGCTCTGTAATATATAATTTTGTAACAACTGGTATTAGAGCCGAAGGTCTATTTGAATAATAAACTCGCAGGAGAGAAGGGTTCCTGGTTTGAGTGGGAGCAATGGTAGAAGATGGTAGGTTTACGGTCGAAACATTCAACAGCCAAAACTACCATATGTACATGATGCAGATGGAAGATTATCTGTATCAAAGAGATCTGTACCTACCATTGAATAGCAAGACAAACAAGCCGACGAGTATGACAAACACAGAATGGGATATTCTCGATAGGAAGTAACTTCGAACAATACGGCTATGCCTAGTAGCATCGGTAGCATTTAATATTTCAAAGGAAACGATAATAAAGAGTTTAATGTTAGCATTAGCCAAACTATATGAAAAACCCTCGACCTCAAAAAAGGTATTTCTTATGAAGCATTTATTTAGTATGAAGATGTCAAAAGGTGGATCTATTGCTCATCATTTAAATGATTTTAATACAGTTACAAGTCACTTAAGTTCTATAGAGGTAAATTTTGATGATGAAGTTAGGGCTCTATTATTTATGTGCTCATTGCCAGAAAGTTGGAATGGTTTAGTTATGGCCATTAGTGACTTTGTCTTTGGATCTAGTACTTTAAAGTTTGATGATGTTGTCAGTGCAATCCTTCGCGAGGAAATGCGACGGAAAAGCTCCAGTGAGACATCAAGTAATGCTTTCACTGCGGATACTAGGGGAGAAAAATAGAAAGAGGAAAGAGCCAAAGATATCGTAGTAAGTCAAGAAAAGGCAGATCCAAGTCCAGATTGGGGATAGTGCGCTCGAAATGCAAGAAGAAAGGAAACTTAAAGAAATACTACAAGTCTCAGAACGGGAAAAGAAGGAGACACACAACAAGAAACTAATCATGAAGCGAATGTAACAGTTGATGTTTTGAAGCTTTGATTCTTTCATTAGAAAATATTATTGATGTCTGGGTGGTGCATTCAAGAGCCTCATTCCATGCCACACTTGATAAGAAACATTTTCCTGATTATGTTCAAGGAGATTTTGGACAGGTTCGATTGGGTGATGATAAACCCTGTAAAATCGTTGGAATGGGTACAGTTTTCATAAAACAACAAAACAAAAATCAATGGCTATTGAAGGAGGTAAGGCATTTTCCATATCTAAAGAAAAATCTGATTTTGACAAGGAATTTAGGAGGTGAAGGTTGCGTAACTACTTTCACAGGTAAAACCTGGAAGGTCACTAAAGGATCCCTGGTAATAGCGAAAGGAGGAAAGTTTGGTACATTCTATTTATGCAATAGTAGTTCTAATTCTGTTAATGCTTTAACCTCTATAGGAGAAGATATGGCATTGTGGCATCATAGGCTCAGGCACATGAGTGAGAAGGGGATCTGAATTCTTCACTCAAGAAATTTGTTGTTAGTTTTGAAGCATGTTGATTTAAAATTTTGTGAGAATTGTGTTCACAGAAAATAGAAGAGAGTAAAATTCCTTAGATTTGGAAAAGAAAATAAGAGCGAAAAATTAGAGTTTGTGCATACAAATGTATGGGGACCTACTCAGGTATCACATCTTGGTGGCTCTCATTATGATGTTACTTTTACTGATAATGCAACAAGAAAAACCTAGGTCTATTGTATTCGAAATAAATTTGATATATTTGATACTTTCAAGAAATGGAAAGCTTTCGTTGAAAATGGGATAGGAAAAAGGTTGAAGTGTCTCAGATCAAACAATGGAGGTGAATATTGTAGCAAATATTTTGATAGGTACTATTCAGAGAATGGAATTTGTAGAGAGAAGATAGTTCCAGGAACACCACAAGAAAATGGTGTGTCAGAAAGGATGAACAGGACAATCATGGAGCGTGCAAGGTGCATGAGATTGCATGCGACATTGCCTTTACAATTTTGGGTAGATGTTGTAGATACTTCCATTTATCTAATAAACAGAGGGCCTTCAAGTTCCTTCGATGGTGGTATTCCAGAGGAGGCATGGACAGTTAAAAAATGTAAACTACTCTTTTTTAAAGACTTCTGGTTGTGAAGCCTTTTTCCACATTAATAAAGAAAATAGAAAAAAGCTTGAGGAAAAATCAAAGAAATGTACATTTATTGGATATGGTGTTAATCATTTTGATGATCAATTTTATGATTACGAAAAACACAAAATCATTAGGAGCAAAGATGATATATTCAATGAAAATGTTTTGTATAAGGATCAGTTGCAGGAAAAGAAATAGGAAAAAGAAAATAGAGAATACACAGTGCCTGACGATATCACAAGAAACATAATGGTGCTTGAAAATCATAATGGTCAATAGCTATAACAACAACCACAACAACAACAAGCACCTCAAACACCTGAAAGTGGTGTTAGAAGATCTACTAGAATAAGTAGATCCCCTGAACAATACTCTCCATCATTATATTATGTATTCTTTGACAGATTCTGGTCAACCAGAATATAATGAAGAAGCAGTGCAAGTAGAAATGGGGAAGAAGCGGGAGCAAGCCATGAAAGAAGAGATGGACTCCATAGCAGATAACCAGACTTGGGACTTAGTTAGGTTGCTTGCACGTAAAACAACATTGTAGAATAAATGGGTTTACAAGTTAAAGGAAGAAGATGGAGGTAGAAAAAGGTATAAAGCTAGACTTGTGGTGAAATGGTTTGCACAGAAAAAGGGTATAGAATTTGATGATATATTTTCCCCTATTGTAAAATTGACTTCAATCACCACTATTCTAAGTCTAGTAGTAGCTGAAGACTTGCATCTTGAGTAGTTAGATGTAAAGACAACCTTTCTCCATGGGCATTTGGAGAAAGAGATATATATGCAACAACCACAAGGATATGAGGTAAAAGGGAAGGAGAAACTAGCGTGTGGGTTGAGGAAGAGCTTTTATGGTTTAAAACAGGCTCCAAGGCAGCGGTATCTAAAATTTGATAGGTTTATGTTTGAACAAGGTTATACTAGGTGTCACACTGATCATTGTGTTTATCTCAAAATTCAAAATGATGGTAGCTATATGATATTGTTATTTTATGTAGATGACATGCTTGTTGTATGTTCTAGCATGCAGGAAATAAATGTGCTCAAAAGGAAATTGGCAAACTCATTTGCAATGAAGGATTTGGGTGCTGCAAAACAAATGCTTTGTATGAGAATAACTAGAGATAGGAAGAATCACAAATTAACATTGTCTCAAAGTGAGTACATAGAAAGGGTGTTGAAAACGTTTAATATGAAATATGAAAAACCAGTTAGTATACCTTTGGCTAGCCATTTCAAATTAAGGAAGGAGATGTCCCCAAACACCCAAGAAGGCATGAATTATATTTCTAAAGTTCTATATGCATTAGTAGTTGGAAGCTTAATGTATGCAATGGTCTGCACAAGGCCTAATATTGCACATGTAGTGGGAGTTGTAAATAGGTACATGAACAATCCAGGAAAATAATGTTGGATGGTGGTGAAGTGGATTCTCAGGTATTTGAGAGGTACAACAAATCAAGCATTATGCTTTGGTGGCTCAAAGATTTCTCTACAAGGATATGTTGATGCAAATATCGCAGGTGACAGAGCTAAAAGGAGGAGCACTATAGGATATATATTTACTGTAGGAGGAACAACTGTAAGTTGGGTCTCAAAACCACAAAGTGTTGTTGCACTCTCAATAACAGAAGCAGAGTATGTTGCTGCTATAGAGGATAGTAAAGAAATTATTTGGTTACAAAGGTTTCAGGATGAATTGGGTAAGAAGCAAGAGTTGGGCAGGTTATACAGTGATAGTCAGAGTGCCATAGATCTTGCAAAGAACTGTGCATTTCATTCCAAGACTAAGCATATACAAGTCAAGTACCATTTCATACGGTCAGCATTGGATGCTGGACAGTTGAAGCTGGAAAAGATACACACTAGCCAGAATCTTGCAGATATGTTAGCAAATGCTGTAACGAGGGAGAAACTAAGAATCTGCTTAGTTTTAGTTGGTCTTCAAGTATGATGAAGAAGATGAGATGAGAAACAACCAGGACCAAAGTGGAGTCATTGTCTAGCAAATGAAGCAGAACTGGAGTTGCTATAATAAGTCTCCAAGTGGGAGATTGTTGGGTGTGGAGCCTAATTATCTTTTGTATTCAAAAGTATCGCCACATAGGACCCCAGTTTGAAATGGGTTGGCAACACCACCCATAAAATATTTGCTTCAAGGGAGGTCCAGGGGGTGGGTGACTATGACCTTTTGGGATCCACCCCTTGGGAGGGGGTTTCAAGGGTGGGCGACTCTGACCTTTTGGGATCAACCACCAAAACTACCAACTGTGGAAGTTTTAGATGGAAGATTCTCTGTACCAGAGAGATATGTACCTACCATTGAGTGGAAAGACAAAGAAACTTATCATTATGACAGACACAAAATGGGATATTCTCAACAGAAAGGCACTTGGAACAACGCTGTTGTGCCTAGCAGCGTCGGTAGCATTTAATATTTCAAAGGAAACAATAGAGGGTTTAATGTTGGCATTGACCAAACTATATGAAAACCCCTTGGCCTCAAATAGGTATTTCTTCAGAAGCGTTTATTTAATATGAATATGTTAGAAGGTGGATCTGTTGCTGATCATTTAAATTATTTTAATATAGTTACAAGTCGGTTAAGTTCTTTAGGGGTAACTTTTAATGATGAAGTTAGGGCTTTGTTATTTCTATACTCATTACCAGAAAGTTGGAATGGTTTAGTTATGGCCATTAGTAACTCTATCTCTAGATCTAGTACTTTAAAGTTTGATGATGTTATCGATGAATTCCTTAGCGAGGAAATGTGATGCAAAAGCTCCAGTGAGACATCAGGTAGTTCTTTGACTGCACAGACTAGGGGAAGAAAAATAGAAAGAGGAAAGAGCCCAGGATATCGCAGTATGTCAAGAAAAGGCAGATCCAAGTCTACATCTGGGATCGTGTGCTAGAAATGCAGGAAGAAAGGACACCTGAAGAAAGATTGCAAGTCTCAGAAGGGACAAGAAGGAGACACGCAGCAAGAAACTAATCATGAAGCGAATGTAACAAGTGATGTGTTGCAAGATGCTTTGATTCTTTCTTTAGAAAATAGTATTGATGCTTGGGTGGTAGACTAAGGGGCCTCATTCCATGCCACACCTAATAAGAAACATTTTCATGATTATGTTCAATGACATTTTGGATAGATTCAATTGGGTGATGATAAACCCTGTAAAATCATTGGAATGGGTACAGTGTTCATAAAATAGAAAAATGGAAATCAATGGCTTTTGAAGGAGGTAAGGCATGTTCCAAATCTGAAGAAAAATATGATTTCAATAGGGCAGTTGGGAGGTGAAGGTTGCATAACTACTTTCATAGATAAAACCTAGAAGGTCACTAAAGGATCCTTGGTAATAGCAAAAGCAGGAAAGGTTGGTACATTATATTTATGCAATAATATTTCTAATTTTGTTAACGCTTTAACATCTATAGGAGAAGATACAACATTGTGGCATCATAGGCTCGGGCACATGAGTGAGAATGGGATGTAGATTATTCACTCAACAAACTTGTTCCCAGGTTTGAACCATGTTGATTTAAGATTCTGTGAAAATTGTGTTTATGGAAAACAGAAGAGTCAGAGTCATTAGAGTTGGAAAAGAAAAGAAGAGTGAAAAATTAGAGCTTGTGCATACAAATGTATGGGGACCTACTCAGGTATCATATCTTGGTGGCTCTTGTTATTATGTTACTTTTATTAATGATGCAACCAGAAAAACCTAGATTTATTGTATTCGAAATAAATATGATGTATTTGATAATTTCAAGAAATGGAAAGCTTTGGTTGAAAATGAGATAGGAAAAAGGTTGAAGTGTCTCAGATCAGACAATGGATGTGAATATTGCAGCAAAGAGTTTGATAGGTACTATTCAGAGAATGGAATTTGTAGAGAGGAGACAATTCTAGGAACACCACAAGAAAATGGTGTGTCAAAAAGGATGAATAGGACAATCATGGAGTGTGCAAGGTGCATGAGATTGCAAGCAGGATTGCCTTTACGATTTTGGGTAGATGTTGTAGATACTATTGTTTATCTAATAAACAAAGGGCCTTCAAGTTCCTTGGATGGTGGTATTCGAGAGGAGAAATAGATAGGTAAAAAGGTAAAATACTCTTTGTCAACATTAATAAAGAAAATAGAACAAAGATTGAGGCAAAATCAAAGAAATATACCTTTATTGCATATGGTGTTAACGATTTTGGTTATCACTTTTATGATTATGAAAAACACAAAATCATCAGGAGTAGAGATGTTATATTCAATGAAAAGGTTTTCTATAACCAGACTTGGTACTTAGTCAAGTTGCCTGTAGGTAAAACAACATTGCAAAATAAATGGGTTTGCATGTTGAAGGAAGAAGATGGAGGTAGAAAAAGGTATATAGCTAGACTTGTGGTGAAAGGTTTTGTGCATAAAAAGGGTATAGAATTTGATGAGATATTTTCTCCTATCATAAAAATGACTTCAATGAGAACTATTCTAAGTCTAGTAGCAGCTGAAGATTTGCATCTTGAGCAGTTAGATGTAAATACATCCTTTCTCCATGGGGATTTGGAGGAAGAGATATATATGCAGGAACCACAAGGATATGAGGTAAAAGGGAAGGAGATACTAGTGTGCAGGTTGAGCAAGAGCTTGTATGGCTCAAAACAGGCTCCAAGGCAGTGGTATCTAAAATTTGACAGGTTTATGTCGAAACAAGGTTATACTAGGTGTCACTCAGATCATTGTGTTTATCTCAAAAGGAAAAATGATGGCAGCTATATTATATTGTTATGGTATGTAGATGACATGCTTGTTGCAGGTTCTAAAATGTAGGAAATAAATGCGCTGAAAATGAAATTGGTAAACTTATTTGTAATGAAGGCTTTGGGTGTTGCAAAACAAATTGTTGGTATGAGAATCACTAGAGACAAGAAGAATCGCAAATTAACATTTTCTCAAACTGAGTACATAGAAAAGGTGTTGATAAGGTTTAATATGCAGAATGCAAAACCAATTAGTATACCTTTGGCTAGCCATTTCAAATTAAGAAAGGAGATGTGCCTAAAGACCCAAGAAGACATGGATTATATGTCTAAAGTTCCAAATGCATCATCAGTTGGAAGCTTAATATATGCAATGCTCTGCATAAGGCCTAATATTTCACATGTCATGGGAGTTGTAAGTAGGTACATGAACAATCCACAAAAAGAACATTGGATGGCGGTGAAGTGGATTCTCAGGGAATGGAGAGGTACGACAAATCATGCATTATGCTTTGGTGGCTCAAGGATTTCTCTACAGGGATATGTTGATATAGATACGTACGTGACAAAGATAATAGTAGGAGCACTATAAGATATGTATTTGTTGTAGGCAGAATAGCTACAAGTTTAGTCTCAAAATTGCAAAGTTTTGTTGCACTCTCAACAACAGAAGCAGAGTATGATGCTGCTATAGAGGCTACTAAAGAAATGATTTGGTGACAAAGGTTTCTGGATGAGTTGGGTAAGAAGCAGGAGTTGGGCAGGTTATACAGTGATAGCCATAATGCCATAGATCTTGCAAATATGTTTTCATTTCATTCCAAGACTAAGGATATATAGCTCAAGTACCATTTCATACGGTCAACGTTGGAAGATGGATAGTTGAAGCTGGAAAAGATGCTCACTAGCCAAAATCCTACAGATATGTTAACAAATGTTGCAAACATGGAGAAACTGAGAATCTGCTCAGTTTCAATTAGTCTTCAAGTAAGATGAAGAAGATGAGAAAGAACCAGGACCAAAGTGGAGTCATTGTCTAGAAAATGAAGCAGTGGTGGAGTTGTTATAATCAGTCTCCAAGTGGGATATTGTTAGGTGTGGAGCCTGATTATCTTATGTATTCAAAGGTATCACCACATTGGACCCCAGTTCAAAATGGGGTGGCAATGCCACCCATAAAATATTCACTGCAAGGAGGGTCTGGGTGGGGGGGGGTTGGGGGAGCAGTTGTGACCTTTTGGGATCCCCCCCCTGGCGGGGGTTTTCGGGGGTTGCGCCACCGAAGCTAAGAATAGATCTAAAATTGCCTTGTAAAAGTATAGTAATTTCTAGTCAATCTGGGCCATTCATTAGGTGGAGATCTGATGGTAGAAGTTATGTTTAATTTAGGTTTTTTTTCCGTAGAAGGAAACCCCTCACTATATATGAGGGAATTGTATTGCGTCTATGTAGATTTTATTCTAAGTGAGGAAGAGAGAGGAGATTGAGAGCGAAGAGGGAGTTCCACCATATTTTCTATAGGTTGTATCTATCCAGTTTTCTAGATAATATAATAAACAAAGGACTAGTTGTTTCTCCGTGGATGTAGCCCAAACTGGGTGAACCACGTATATCTGTGTCTCTCTTGTTTTATGCATTTTCTGTGCTTATATTTCTGTAATATTTTATGTGTTCCATTGCTTTGTAATATATAATTTTCTAACCACTGGTATCATAGCCAAAGGTCTATTTGATTGATAAAATCCTTGGAGAGAAGGGTTCCTGGTTCGAGTGGGAGTAATGGCGGAAGATGGTAGGCTTAGAGTCAAAAAATTCAATGGCCAAAACTACTAGCTGTGGAAGAGGTATATGGAAGATTATCCGTATCAGAGAGATCTATACCTACCATTGAGCGGAAAGAAAAAGAAGACAACGACTATGACAAACATAGAATGGGATATTCTTTACAGAAAGGAACTTCAAACAATACGGCCATGCCTAGTGGCATCGGTAGCATTTAATATTTCAAAGGAAACAATAATAGAGGGTTTAATTTCAGCATTGGCCAAACTATATGAAAAACTCTTGGCCTCAAATAAAGTATTTCTTATGAAGCATTTATTTAATATGAGGATTTTAGAAGGTGGACCTATTGCTGATCATTTAAAATATTTTAATACAGTTACAAGTCAGTTAAGTTTAATAGGGATAACTTTTGATGATGAAGTTAGGGCTTTGTTATTTCTGTGCTCATTGCTAGAGAGTTGGAATGGTTTAGTTATGCCCATTAGTAACTCTATCTCTATATCTAGTAATTTAAAGTTTGATGATGTTGTCAGTGCAATCCTTAGCGAGGAAATGTGACGGAAAAGCTTCGGTGAGACATCAGGTAATGATTTGACTACAGAGACTAGGGGAAGAAAAATAGAAAGAGGAAAGAGTCCAGAATATCGCAGTATGTCAAGAAGAGGAAGATCCATGTCCAGAGCGGGGATAGTGTGCTAGAAATGTAGGAAGAAAGGACACCTCAAGAAATACTCGAAGTCTTGGAAGCGAAAAGAAGGAGATGCGCAGAAAGAAACTAATCACGAAGTGAATGTAATAGGTGATGTGTTGCAAGATGCTTTGATTCTTTCATTAGAAAATATTATTGATGCCTGGGTGGTAGATTTAGGGGACTCATTCCATGCCATACCTGATAAGAATCATTTTCATGATTATGTTTAAGGAGATTTTGGACAAGTTCGATTGGGTGATGATAAACTGTGTAAAATCGTTGGAATGGGTACAATTTTCATATAACAGGAAAATTGAAATCAATAGCTATTGAAGGAAGTAAGGCATGGTCTAGATCTAAAGAAAAATCTGATTTCAACAGGGCAGTTGGGAGGTGAAGGTTGTGTAACTACTTTCACAGATAAAACTTGGAAGGTCACTAAAGGATCCCTAGTAATAGATAAAGGAGGAAAGGTTGGTACATTGTATTTATAATGTAGTATTTCTAATTCTGTTAATGCTTTAACCTTTATAGGAAAAGATACGACATTTTTGCATCATAGGCTTGGGCACATGAGTGAGAAGGGGATGCAGATTCTTCGCTCGAGAAATTTGTTGCCAGGTTTGAAGCATATTGTTTTAAAATTTTGTGAGAATTGTGTTTATGGAAAACAGAAGAGAGTCAGATTCCTTAGAGTTGGGAAAGAAAAGAAGAGCGAACAATTAAAGATTGTGCTTACAAGTGTATCGAGACTTGCCCAGGTTACATCTCTTAGTGGCTCTCGTTATTATGTTACTTTTATTGATGATGCAACTAGAAAACCCTAGATTTATTGTATTCAAAATAAATCTGATGTATTTTATAGTTTCAAGAAATGGAAAGATTTTGTTGAAAATGAGGAAAGAAAAAGGATAAAGTGTCTCAAATCAGACAATGGAGGTGAATATTGTAGTAAAGAGTTTGATAGGTACAGTTCAGGGAATGGAATTTGTACAGAGAAGATAGTTCTAGGAACACCAAAAGAAAATGGTGTGTTAGAAAGGATGAACATGACAATTATGGAGCATGAAAGGCGCATAAGATTGCGTGCAGGATTGCCTTTACAATTTTCGGCAGATGCTATAGATACTATTGTTTACATAATAAACAGAGGGCCTTCAAGTTCCTTGGATGGTAGTATTCCAAAGGAGGCATGGACAGGTAAAAATATAAACTACTCCTTTCTAAATACTTTTGGTTATGAAACCTTTTTCCACATTAATAAAGAAAATAGAACAAAGCTTGAGGCAAAACCAAAGAAATGTACTGTTATTAGATATGGTGTTAATGATTTTGGTTATCGCTTTTATGATTATGAAAAACACAAAATCATTAGCAGTATATATGTTATATTAAATGAAAAGGTTTTGTATAACGATTAGCTGCAGGAAAAGAAACAGGGAAACGAAAAGAGAGAATACACAGTGCTTGACAATATCACAGGAAAAGTAATGGTGCCTGAAAATCATAATGATGAATAGCTAGAACAACAACCACAATAGCAAGAAGCACTTCAAACACTTGAAATGGGTACTAGAAGATCTATCAGGATAATTAGACCCCTTGAATGATATTCTCCTTCATTATATTATGTATTGTTGACTAATTCTGGTGAACCAAAGTGTTATGAAGAAGCAGTGCAGGTAGAAACCAGGAAGAAGTGGGAGCAAGCCATGAAAGAAGAGATGGAATCCTTAGCACATAACCATACTTGGTACTTAGTAAGGTTTCCTGCAGTTAAAAAAACATTGCAAAATAAGTGGGTTTACAAGTTGAACGAAGAAGATGGAGGTAGGAGAAGGTATAAAGCTAGAATTGTGGTGAAAGGATTTGCACAGAAAAAGGGTATAGACTTCGATGAGATGTTTTCTCCTGTTGTAAAAATGACTTCAATTAGAACTATTCTATGTATAGTAGCAGCTGAAGATTTGCATCTTGAGCAATTAGATGTAAAGACATCCTTTCTCCATGGGGATTTGGAGGAAGCGATATATATGCAGTAACCACAAGGATATGAGGTAAAAGGGAAGGGGAAACTAGTGTGCAGGTTGAAGAAGAGCTTGTATGGCTTAAAATAGGCTCCAAGGCAGTGGTATCTAAAATTTGACAGGTTTATGTTTAAACAAGGTTATACTAGGTGTCACTCTGATCATTGTGTTTATCTCAAAAGGCAAAATGATGGCAGCTATATTATATTGTTATTCTATGTAGATGACATGCTTGTTGTAGGTTCTAACATGAAGGAAATAAATGTGCTGAAAGGGAAATTGGAAAACTCATTTGCAATGAAGGATTTGGGTGCTGCAAAACAAATCATTGGTATGAGAATAACTACAGATAGGAAGAATCACAAATTAACATTGTCTCAAAGTGAGTACATAGAAAAGGTGTTGAAAAGGTTTAATATGTAGAATGCAAAACCAGTTAGTATACCTTTGGCTAGCCATTTCAAATTGAGAAAGGAAATATGCCCAAAGACCCTAGAAGACATGTATTATATGTCTAAAGTTCCATATGCATCAACAGTTGGAAGCTTAATGTATGCAATGCTTTGCACAAGGCCTAATATTGCACATGCCATCGGAGTTGTAAGAAGGTACATGAACAATCCAGGAAAAGAACATTGGACGGCGGTGAAGTGGATTCTTAGGTATTTGAGAGGTACGACAAATCAAGCATTATGATTTGGTGGCTCAAAGATTTCTCTACAGGGATATGTTGATGCAGATATTGCAAGTGATAGAGATACCAAGAGGAGCACTACAGGATATGTATTTACTATAGGAGGAAGAGTTGTAAGTTGGGTCTCAAAACTACGAAGTGTTGTTGCACTCTCAATAACAGAAGCAGAGTATGTTGCTGCTACAGAGGCTACTAAAGAAATGATTTGGTTACAAAGGTTTCTGAATGAATTAGGTAAGAAGCAGGAGTTGGGCAGGTTATACAGTGATATCCAGAGTGCCATACATCTTGCAAAGAACTCTACATTTCATTCCAAGAATAAGCATATACAACTCAAGTACCATTTCATAAGGTCAGCATTGGAAGATGGACAGTTGAAGCTGGAAAATATATACACTAGACGGAATCCTGCAGTTATGTTAACAAAAGTTGTAACCAGGGAGAAACTGAGACTCTGCTCAGTTTCAATTGTTCTTCAAGTATGACGAAGAATATGAGAAACAACTAGGACCAAACCGGAGTCATTATCTAGTAAATGAAGCAGTAGTGGAGTTGCTATAATTAGTCTCCAAATGGAAGATTGTTGGGTGTGAAGCATGATTATATTTTGTATTCAAAGGTATCACCTCATTGGACCACAGTTCGAAATGGGGTGGCCATGCCACCCATAAAAATTCGCTACGGGGGGGGGGGTCCATGGGGGGCGGTTGCGACCTTTTGGGATCCCCCCCTGGTGGGGTGTTTAGGGGGTAGCGCCACCGAAGCTAAAAATAAATGTAAAATTTCCTTCTAAAAGTATATTAATTTCTAGTCAGTCTAGGTCATTCATTAGGCAGAGATCTGACGATAGAAATTATGTTTAATTTAGGGTTTTTTGCCTAGAAGGAAAACCCCCACTACATATGAGGGAATTGTATTGCATCTATGTAGATATTATTCTGAGTGAGGAAGAGAGAGGAGATTGAGAGCGAAGAGGGAGTTACAACGAACCTACTATAGGTTGTATCTCTTCAGATAGTCAGATAATATAATGAAAGAAGGGCTAGCTATTTCTTCATGGACGTAGCCCAAACCCGGTGAACCACGTATATTTGTGTCTCTCTTGTTTTATGTGTTTTCTGTGTTTATATTTCCACAATATTTTATGTATTATATTGCTTTGTAATATATAGTTTTCTAACAACTCGTATCATAGCCGAAGGTATATTTGGCTGATAAACTTGCAGGAAAGAATGGTTCATGGTTTGAGTGGGAGAAATGGCAGAAGATGGTAGGTTTAGGGTCGAAAAATTCAACGGCCAAAACTACCAGCTGTGGAAGATGCAGATGGAAGATTATCTATATCAGAGAGATTTGTACCTACCATTGAGTGGAAAAGCAAAGAAGCCAACGAGTATGACAGACACAGAATGGGATATTCTGGACAGAAAGGCACTTGGAACAATGCGGTTGTGCCTAGCGGCGTCGGTAGCGTTTAATATTTTAAAGGAAATGACAACAGAGGCTTTAATGGCGGCATTGGCCAAACTCTATGAAAAACCCTTGGCCTCATATAAGGTATTACTTATGAAGCATTTATTTAATATGAACATGTCAGAAGGTGGATCTGTTGATGATCATTTAAATAATTTTAATACAGTTACAAGTCAGTTAAGTTCTGTAGGGGTAACTTTTGATGATCAAGTTAGGGCTCTATTATTTTTGTGCTCATTGCCAAAAAAATGGAATGGTTTAGTTATGGCCATTAGTCACTCTATCTTTGGATCTAGCACATTAAAGTTTGATGATGTTGTCGGTACAATTGTTAATGAGGAAATGTGACAGAAAAGCTCCGGTTAGACATCAAGTAATGCTTTGCTTGCAAAGACTAGGGGAAGAAAAATAGGAAGAGGAAAGTGCCGAAGATATTTCAGTAAGTCAAGAAAAGGAAGATCCATGTGCAAATCGAGGATAGTGTGTTGGAAATGCAGGAAGAAAGGACACTGGAAGAAAGACTGCAAGTCTCAAAAGGGAAAAGAAGGAGACGCACAGTAACAAACTAATCATGAATCGAATGTAACAGGTGATGTGTTGCAAGATGCTTTGATACTTTCATTAGAAAATATTATTGATGCCTATGTGGTAGATTCAGGGGGCTCATTCCATGTGACACCTGATAAGAAACATTTTCATGATTATGTTCAAGGAGATTTAAGACAGGTTTGATTGGGTGATGATAAACCCTGTAAAATCATTGGAATGGGTACAATTTTCATGAAACAACAAAATGGAAATCAATGGATTTTAAAGGAGGTAAGGCATGTTCTAGATCTGAATAAAAGTCTAATTTCAAAAGGGTAGCTGGGAGGTGAAAGTTGTGTTACTACTTTCACAGATAAAACCTAGAAGGTCACTAAAGAATCCCTGGGATTAGCGGAAGGGGGACAAGTTGGTACATTGTATTTATGCAATAGTATTTCTAATTATGTTAATGCTTTAACCTCTAGAGGATAATATACAGCATTATGGCATCATAGGCTCGGGCACATGAGTAAGAAGGGGATTTAGATTCTTCACTCAAGATATTTGTTTCCAGGTTTGAAGCATGTTGATTTAAAATTATTTGAGAATTGTGTTTACGGAAAAGAAAGAAGAGTCAGATTCCTTAGAGTTGGCAAAGAAAAGAAGAGCGAAAAATTAGAGCCTATGCATATAGGTGTATGGGGACCTGCTCAGGTATCATCTCTTGGCAGCTCTCATTATTATGTTACTTTTATTGATGATGCAACTAGAAAAACCTGGATTTATTGTATTCGAAATAAATATGATGTATTTGATACTTTCAAGAAATGTAAAGCTTTGGTTGAAAATGAGATAGGAAAAAGGTTGAAGTGTCTCAGATCAGACAATGGAGGTGAATATTGTAGCAAAGAGTTTCAGAGAATGGAATTCGTAGAGAGAAGATAGTTACAGGGACACCACAAGAAAATGGTGTCTTAGAAAGGATGAACAGGACAATTATGGAGCGTGCAAGGTGCATCGGATTACATGCAGGATTGCCTTTACAATTTTGGGCAGATGCTATAGATACTATTATTTATCTAATAAACAAAGGGCCTTCAAGTTCCTTGGATGGTGGTATTCCAGACGAGGCATGGACAGGTAAAAAGTTAAACTACTCTTTTTTAAAGACTTTTGGTTATGAAACCCTTGTCCACATTAATAAATAAAATATAACAAAACTTGAGGCAA
Organism: Pinus taeda; assembly: GCA_000404065.3. Classification (NCBI taxonomy): domain Eukaryota; kingdom Viridiplantae; phylum Streptophyta; class Pinopsida; order Pinales; family Pinaceae; genus Pinus; species Pinus taeda. The sequence continues at coordinate 191,688 of APFE030386404.1, read as the reverse complement.
AGCCAAAGAAATGTACCATTCTTGGATATGGTGTTAATGATTTTGGTTATCACTTTTATAATTATGAAAAACACAAAATCATTAGGAGTAGAGATGTTATATTCAATAAAAAGGTTTTGTATAAGGATCAACTGCAGGAAAAGAAACAGGAAAAAGAAAACAGAGAATACACAGTGCTTGACGATGTCACAGGAAAAGTAATGGTGCCTAAAAACCATAATGAGAAATAGCTAGAACAACAACCACAATAGAAACAAGCACCTCAAACACTTGAAAGGGGTGTTAGAATATCTACCAGGATAATTAGACCCCCAGAATGATATTCTCCTTCATTATATTATGTATTGTTGACTAATTCTGGTCAACCAAAATGTTATGAAGAAGCAGTGCAGGTAGAAACTAGGAAGAAGTGGGAGCAAGCCATGAAAGAAGAGATGGACTCCTTAGCACATAACCAAACTTGGTACTTAGTCAAGTTTCCTGTAGGTAAAACAACATTGCAGAATAAATGGGTTTACAAGTTGAAGGAATAAGATGGAGGTAGGAAAAGGTATAAATGTAGAGTTGTGGTGAAAGGGTTTGCACAGAAAAAGGGTATAGGCTTTGATGAGATATTTTCTTCTGTTGTAAAAATGACTTCAATAAGAACTATTCTAAGTCTAGTAGCAGTTTAAGATTTGCATCTTGAGCAGTTAGATGTAAAGACATCCCTTCTCCATGGGGATTTGGAGGAAGAGATATATATCCAACAACCACAAGGATATGAGGTAAAAGGGAAGGAGAAACTAGTGTACAGGTTGAAGAAGAGCTTGTATGGCTCAAAACAGGCTCCAAGGTAGTTGTATCTAAAAGTTTACAGGTTTATGTCTGAACAAGGTTATACTAGGTGTCACTCTAATCATTGTGTTTATCTCAAGAGGCAAAATGATGGAAGCTATATTATATTGTTATTCTATGTAGATAACATGCTTGTTTCAGGTTCTAACATGTAGGAAATAAATGTGAAAAAAAGGAAATTGGCAAACTCATTTGTAATGAAGGATTTGGGTGCTACAAAACAAATCGTTGGTATGAGAATAACAAGAGACAGGAAGGATCACAAATTAACATTGTCTCAAAGTGAGTACATAGAAAAGGTTTTGAAAAGGTTTAATATGCAAAATGCAAAACTAATTAGTATACGTTTGGCTAGACATTTCAAATTAAGAAAGGCGATCTGCCCAAAGACCCTAGAAGACATGGATTATATGTCTAAAGTTCCATATGCATCAGCAATTGGAAGCTTAATGTATGCAATCCTCTGCACAAGGCTTGATATTGCACATGCCATGGGAGTTGTAAGCGGGTACATGAACAATGTAGGAAAATAACATTGGATGGCAGTGATGTGGATTTTCAGGTATTTGAGAGGTACGACAAATCAAGAATTATGATTTGGTGGCTCAAATATTTCTCTACAAGGATATGTTGATGCGGATATGCATAGCAACAGAGATAATAGGAGGAGTGCTATAGGATATGTATTTACTGTAGGAGGAAAAACTGTAGGTTGGGTCTCAAAACTGCAAAGTGTTTTTGCACTATCAACAACAGAAGCAGAGTATGTTGCTACTACAGAGGCTACTAAAGAAATGATTTGGTTACAAATGTTTTTGAATGAATTCGGTAAGAAGTAGGAGTTGAGCAAGTTATAAAGTGATAGCCAGAGTGCCATACATCTTCCAAAGAGCTTTGCATTTCATTCCAAGACTAAGCATATATAGCTCAAGTACCATTTCATATGGTCAACATTGGCAAATGGACAATTAAAGCTAGAAAAGATACACATTAGACAGAATCCGACAAAAATGTTAACAAAAGTTGTAACCAGGGAGAAATTGAGAATCTGCTCAGTTTCTATGAGTCTTCAAGTATGACGAAGAATTTGAGAAACAACTAGGACCAAAGTGGAGTCATTGTCTAGTAAATGAAGCAGTGATGGAGTTGCTATAATCAGTCTCCAAATGGGAGATTGTTGGGTGTGGAGCCTTATTATCTTCTTTATTCAAAGGTATCGCCGCATTGGACCCTAGTTCGAAATGGGACAGCAACGTCACCCGTAAAATATTCCTTGCAAGGGAGGTATAGGGGTTGGCTGTGACCTTTTGGGATCCCCGGCCCTGGCGGGGGGTTTCTGGGTAGCGCCACCAAAGCTAAGAATAGACATAAAATAGCCTTGTAAAAGTATAGTAATTTCTAGTCAATCTGGGATTTTCATTAGGTAGAGATCTGACGATAGAAGTTATGTTTAATTTGGGGTTTTTTGGCCTAGAAAGCAACCCCTCACTACATATGAGGGAATTTTATTACGTCTATGTAGATCTTATTCTGAGTGAGGAAGAGAGAGGAGATTGAAAGCGAAGAGGGAGTTACAATGAATCTGTTGTAGGTTGTATCTCTTCATATTGCTAGATAATATAATAAAAGAAGCACTGGATGTTTCTCTGTGGACGTAGGCCAAACCAGGTGAACCACGTATATTTGTGTCTCTCTTGTTTTATGTCTTTTCTGTGTTTATATTTCTACAATATTTTATGTGTTCTATTTCTCTGTAATATACAATTTTCTAACAATTGGTATCAGAGCCAAAGGTATATTTGGCTGATAAAATTCTAGGAGAGAATGGTTCATGGTTCGAGTGGGAGCAATGGTAGTAGGTGGTAGGTTTAGGGTCGAAACATTCAATGGACAAAACTATCAGCTGTGGAAGATGTAGATGGAAGATTATCTGTAATAGAGAGATTTGTACCTACCATTGAGCGAAAAAGAAAAGAAGCCAATGAGTATGACAGACACAGAATGGGATATTCTCGACAGAAAGGTATTTCCAACAACGCGGTGTTGCCTAGCGACATCCGTAGCATTTAATATTTCAAAGGAAATGACAACAGAGGGTTTAATGTTGGCATTGGCCAAACTATATGAAAACCCCTCGGCCTCATATAAGGTATTTCCTATGAAGCATCTATTTAATATGAAGAAGTCAGAAGGTGGATCTACTGCTGATCATTTAAATAATTTTAATACAGTTACAAGTCAGTTAAGTTCTGTAGGGGTAAATTTTGATGATGAAGTTAGGGCTCTATTATTTCTGTGCTCATTGCCAAAAAGTTGGAATGGTTCAGTTATGGCCATTAGTAACTCTGTCTCTGGATCAAATACTTTAAATTTTGATGATGTTGTCGGTACAATTTTTAACGAGGAAATGCGAAAAAAAAATCTCTGGTTAGAGATCAAGTAATGATTTGACTACAAAGACTAGGGGAAGAAATATAGAAAGAGGAAAGAGCCCAGGATATTTCAGCAAGTTAAGAAAAGGAAGATCCAATTCAGATCGGGGATAGTGTGCTGGAAATGTGGGAAGAAATGACACCAGAAGAAAGACTGCAAGCCTCAGAAGGGAAAAGAATGAGACGCACAGTAAGAAACTAATTATGAAGCAAATGTAATGGGTGATGTGTTGCAAGATGCTTTGATGTGTTGCAAGATGCTTTGATCCTTTCATTAGAAAATATTATTGATGCCTGGGTGGTAGATTCAGGGGGTTCATTCCATGTGACACCTGATAAGAAACATTTTCATTATTATGTTCAAGGAGATTTAGGACAGGTTCGATTCAGTGATGATAAACCCTCTAAAATCATTGGAATGGGTACAATTTTCATAAAACAAAAAAATGGAAATCAATGGCGATTGAAGGAGGTAAGGCATGTTCCATATCTGAAGAAAAGTATAATTTCAACAGGGTAGTTGGGAGGTGAAAGTTGTGTAACCACTTTCATAGATAAAACCCGGAAGGTCACTAAAGAATCCCTGGTAATAGCGAAAGGAGGAAAGGTTGGTACATTGTATTTATGCAACAATATTTCTAATTCTCTTAATGCTTTAACCTCTAGAGGAGAAGATACAACATTTTGGCATCATAGGTTTGGACACATAGTGAGAAGGGGATGTAGATTCTTCACTCAAGATATTTGTTGCCAGGTTTGTAGCATGTTGATTTAAAATCCTGTGAGAATTGTGTTTATGGAAAAGAAAAGAGAGTTAGATTCCTTAATGTTGGGAAAGAAAAGATGAGCGAAAAATTAGAGCTTGTACATACAGATGTATGGGAACCTGATGAGGTATCATCTCTTAGCAACTATCGTTATTATGTTACTTTTATTGATTATGCAACCAGGAAAGCCTGGATTTATTGTATTCGAAATAAATCTGATGTATTTGATAATTTCAAGAAATGGAAAGCTTTGGTTGAAAATGAGACAAGAAAAAGGTTGAATTGTCTTAGATCAGACAATGGAGATGAATATTGTAGCAAAAAGTTTCATAGGTACTGTTCAGAGAATGGCATTCATAGAGAGAAGAGAGTTACAAGAACACCATAAGAAAATGGTGTGTGAGAAAGGATGAACAGGACAATCATGGAGCATGCAAGGTGCATGAGATTGCATGCAAGATTGCCTTTGTAATTTTGGGCAGATGTTGTAGATACTGTTGTTTCTCTAATAAACAGAGGACCTTCAAGTTCCTTGGATGGTGGTATTCCAGAGGAGGCATGAATAGGTAAAAAGGCAAACTACTCTTTTTTAAAGACTTTTGGTTGTGAAGCCTTTCTCCACATTAATAAAGAAAATAGAACAAAGCTTGAGGCAAAATCAATGAAATGTACCTTTATTGAATATGGTGTTAATGATTTTGGTTACCTTTTTTATGATTATGAAAAACAAAAATCATTAGGAGCAGAGATGTTATATTCAATGAAAATGTTTTGTATAAGGGTCAGCTGCAGGAAAAGAAACAGGAAAAAGAAAACAGAGAATATAAAGTGCTTGACGATATCACAGGAAAAGTAATGGTCACTGAAAATCATAAGGATCAACAGCTAGAACAACAGCAACAAGCACCTTAAGCACTTAAAAGTGGTGTTAGAAGATCTACCAGGACAAGTAGACCCCCTGAACGATACTCTCCTTCATTATATTATGTATTGGTTATTGCTTCTGGTGAACGAGAATGTTATGAGGAAGCACTGTAGGTAGAAACTAGGAAGAAGTCAGAGTAGGCTATGAAAGAAGAGATGGACTCTATAGCACATAACGAGACTTGGGACTTAGTTAGGTTGCTTGTAGGTAAAAAAACATCGTAGAATAAATGGGTTTACAAGTTGAAGGAAGAAGATGGAGGTAGAAAAAGGTATAAAGCTAGACTTGTGGTGAAAGGGTTTGCACAGAAAAAGGGTATAGACTCTAATGAGATATTTTTTCTTGTTGTAAAAATGACTTCAATTAGAACTATTCTAAGTCTAGTAGTTGCTGAATATTTGCATCTTGAGCAGTTAGATGTAAAGACAACCTTTCTCCATGGGGATTTGGAGGAAGAGATATATATGCAGCAACCACAAGCATATGAGGTAAAAGGGAAGGAGATAAATGTGCTCAAAAGAAAATTAGCAAACACATTTGCAATGAAGGATTTGCGTGCTGCAAAACAAATCCTTGGTATGAGAATAACTAGAAACAGGAAGAATCACAAATTAACATTGTCTCAAAGTGAGTACATAGAAAAGGTGTTGAAAAGGTTTAATATGCAGAATGCAAAACCAGTTAGTATACCTTTGGCTAGCATTTCAAATTAAGAAAGGAGATGTGCCCAAAGACCCAAGAAAACATGGATTATATGTCTAAAGTTCCATATGCATTAGCAATTAGAAGCTCAATGTATGCAATGGTTTGCACAAGGCTTGATATTGCACATGTAGTGGGAGTTGTAACCAAGTACATCAACATTCCAGGAAAAGAACATTGGATGGTGTTGATGTGGATTCTCAGGTATTTGAGAGGTATGACAAATCAAACATTATGCTTTGGTGTCTTAAAGATTTCTCTACAAGGATATGTTGATGCAGATATGGAAAGTGATAGAGATAACAGGAGGAGCACTATAGGATATGTATTTACTATATGTGGAACAACTATAAGTTGGGTCTCAAACAGCAAAGTGTTGTTGCACTCTCAACAACAGAGGTAGAGTATGTTGCTATTACAGAGGCTAGTAAAAAAATTATTTGGTTACAAAGGTTTTTGGATGAATTGGGTAAGAATTAGGAGTTGTGCAGGTTATACAATGATAGCCAAAGTGCCATACATCTTGCAAAGAACTCTGCATTTTGTTTTAAGACTAAGCATATATAGCTTAAGTACCATTTCCTACGGTCAACATTGGAAGCTGGACAGTTGAAGCTAGAAAAGATACACACTAGCCAGAATCCTGCAAATATGTTAACAAAAGTTGTAACTAGGGAAAAACTGAGAATATGCTCGATTTCAATTGGTCTTCAAGTAGGATGAAGAAGACGAGAAATAGTGAAGACCAAAGTGGAGTCATTATCTAGCAAATGAAGCAGCAATGGAGTTGCTATAATCACTCTCTAAGTGGGAGATTGTTGGTTGTGGAGCCTGATTATTCGCTGTATTCAAAGGTATCGCCACATTGGATCCCAATTTGAAATGGGCTGGCAACTACACCCGTTGAATATTCACTACAGGTTGGGTCTACGAGGGGCAGCTACGACCTTTTGGGATCCCCCCCTGGTGGGGGGTTTTTGGGGCAACAGACCCTAAGCTAATAATAGATGTAAAATTGCCTTGTAAAATTATAGTAATTTCTAGTAAATCTGGGTCATTCATTAGGCGGAGATCTGATGATAGAACTTATGTTTAATTTAGGGTTTTTTACCCTAGAAAGAAACCCCTCACTATATATGAGGGAGTTGTATTGAGTCTATGTAGATCTGTATTCTGAGTGAGGAAGAGAGAGGAGATTGAGAGCGAAGAGGGAGTTACAACGGATCTAATGTAGGTTGTATCTCTTCAGTTTGCTAGATAATATTATAAAAGAAGGACTGGTTGTTTCTCCATGGACATAGACCAAACTAGGTGAACCACTTATATTTGTGTCCCTCTTGTTTTATGCATTTTTTGTGTTTATATTTCTTCAACATTTTATGTGTTCCATGCTCTATAATATATAATTTTCTAATAAAACAAGTTGGTACCAAAAGGAAAATTGGTCAAGCCTAGTCAAAAGAAGTCAAATTTTGACTTTCTCCTACTTTTCTAAAATGCTCCAATAAGGTCAATGCCATGCCAATCCATCACCCTCATCTATTTTCACCATCCACCCATCATTCTCAAGCTTCTACCACTCACTTTCCTCGCTGTCCTAAAAAACTACAAGATGCTTTGTTTTACTACTGGATACAAAAATACATAGAGAAGAAATTTGTTTTTTCCTTAACTTGGAAACCATGAATCCATTTGCTAAGCTATTTCAGGGGGAGATGTATATGGATGATGGTAACATGCCCAAGAAATTTCAACAAATTCCAGTGCGTAGTTTCCAAGAAATTAGCCTCCAACACTTTCATCCATTTTTGGTTTTTCGCACACTCTGCACATCCACTGACCAAGAATTTTCTATGGGGAGGTGCATAATGATGATGGAAACATGCCCAAAAAGTTTCAGCTCAATCCAGTCTACTGTTTGGTATATATGAACAAAACAAGTCATTGTCCTGTAAACCTACAAGATATAGAACAACACCTACAAGATTGGCAATGAGCAATTTTAAAGGAGATCTAGAGGTCAAAGAAGCTCCTCTAGAGCTTAGCAGCAACATCAGCATCATTAGCATCACCATCCAACACCTTCACATCAACATCAACTCAGCAACAACATGCATGTCTCTCCAATAACCATGAGGTAGGTATAGGTATGCAATAATCTTCATCTCTTCTCTTGAGCATATTATAGTTAGAAATTTGTTGTTAATACATGAGAGATGAGGTTTTATAAGCTAAGGATTGGTCAGTAGAAGTTAAGAAATTCACTCCTTCACTCACGCAATGTTGAAAAGTCAAATTATGAAGGGTGATCATTTCAAGGAACGAGGATAGCATTTAAAAGAAGAAATTTTTGCAAAGGCCAAGGCCTTATATATCCATTTCGGAACATCCCTCCCATCATCTAGATTAGTGTTTTAGGGCTCATCAAACCCTAATTTCAGTTGCTACATGCCCTCAACAAGTCAACCTTTTAAATTCCTCCTTCCTTGATAGTTTCGTGGCTTGAAGACATTGTGAAATGACTCCTAGAAGGACTAGAACAGGTAGGCCATGCGAGGGCTCTTTGCAGAGCACATACACCCACTTTGACCTGTGTTGGGTGAGATTGAGTGAAATTCACATAGGGTTCTGGGAATATTCTTATCTTTTGGATAAATATAGAAGATTCCCACACTTATCATTTCCTATGAGCTCAAAATTGGATGAGGAATGAGTTAAGATACCTCCTATTCTATCATCCCTTCCTCCATGGAACTAATTATAAGTTTGGAAGGCCATTCAATACCCTCATTGATGACAAAACCTCCTCCATCTTCCTATAAATTGAGCACTCATCTAAGTGATCAAGGGCTAGACTTTGATGAATTGTAAGGAGATAATGTTAGTTTGAGAATTAAGACTATTGTAAGTGTTGTTGTGATGCCGAAATGTCATGCTTATGATGTGATGTGGATGGAACCAAAGCTAGAGGAGTGAATTTGAATCAAACTTGATGGTTGTAATTCCTTCTTCTATTGAATAAAGTAATTGAATTCTTTTCAGATATGGTTATCTTTTTATATGATGCTTATATGTGTGAATGTATCTGATTCATTTTACTTGTATTCAATAGATCTTTTTCTTTGATCGGCTCTTTGTCTTTTTTCTTTAAAGGTACTTCTCAAGTGTGTTAAGTATAGGAAGGAGTGACAGGATTGATACAAAGGATACAAGAGGAAAGTGGAACTACAAGTAATTTTTCTCATCCCCTTTGTCTTATCTATTGCTTATAGGAAAAGGCTAAAGTGCTTTAAACTATTGCTCTAGATATGGCTACTTATCTAGGGAATTAGTATTTATCCGTAGATACCAAATTATCCAAAGCAAATTGGCGACTCCATTGGGGAAGATCATATTTCCTAGTATCTTATCCACCTCCTAGGACATCCTTGCATACCTTATTTGTGTTCATTGATTGTATTTCATCTCTTTTGCATTGAAAATTTGGTCAAAACTGTATCAAGTTGCCTTTTGAAATGGCTCACTGTCACTAGCGCAAGCTGGTGGGGGACATAGTGTGCTAAAAAGCACCTTTGGCTTAGGGACGGTGCTCTCAAGTGCATTGTCTCCCATTCAGGGTTGTGTTGATCCTCCTAGGGTTAGTTTCCCACATTTGGAATGTGATTTTGCCAGCTTTTCTTTTCTTTTTTTCTTGCTAATTGATCAATGAATGTCATGGCTTAGAGAACAAGTTTCTATCCCCTTGCCTAGCCCTACTTTGACTTGATTTATTAATGTTTCTTAAATGTTTTCTTTGTCATTATCAATCTATAGTCAAATTTAGAATATAGTTGATTAATCTTTGCTTGAAATAAAGTGTCGTAAAGCCTTCTTTTCCTTCGAAATAGAATTATCATAAAAGTCTTTGTTCTTGTCAAGAATTGATTGTTTGTATGTGCATATTTCTTTTTGTTCATATTCACATTAGGGAAATCGAAAATAAATACATGGATGTTGCATTGAAAAAAGTTTGTGTGTGCTCATAGGAATAGTGTAGGGAAATAACATTAGATTGTGGTCTTTGCTCTTTGATTGAAAGAAATCTGATTTCTCTATCCCCAGTAGCTAGGATTCTCATCAATACATTGAATGGGAAGAATGCTTATCATGATAGTTGCATTCATAGGAATTTCAGAATACATGACGTGGTGAACTTGAAAGGCAAATTCCTAAGGAAGATCAACTTAAAATTTAACATCAATTTACCCAATGGAGCATTGTCATTAATGAAAAGAATTTAGTGGTTCTAGGCTAGAGACGTGTTCCCTTCGTAAAATAAAGCAATTGACACTAACTCGTATGCAATAAATCCCGAGTGCGATACGCCATTCCACATACGTGAGTACATAAAGTATATGGGAATGCATTCACTGTGCAGTTTTGCATTAGACAACACTTATACACATTGGGCCTCTATGTACCTTTTGGTATATATGGGAGGACAACACTAGGTTTCTATCCATCCTTAGGTAACCGATTCAACTACCTTGTACACTGTGATACACTAAACACAGTAATCAGGGAGATTGCCTGTCGATGCTTCTTGGTTCACCAAGAGGTATTCTGTAGTTCACAATCGCTTGGTAGACCTTTTGCCTAGCTTACCCATTTTTTCTTATTTATTTTTTGAGAATAAAATTAATCAACAATTGTGGAGGAACATCAACCCTTACCCCATCGTTCACGTAGAACAACGAGTAAACCATCGTTTCCCCCTGAAGCTACACCTATTCAGTCAAAGTGGTTTCACTTAACTAAGTCAAGTATGTCAAGAACTCCTAGTTGTTCATCTGAATTACCTGAATCATCTATTTTGGTAAGTATTGAGACTCCAGTTACTCCAACCATTTTTGGTACATCCATTTTTGAAGAAGAAGTTTAATTACCCGAGGACATTAGCACTGATCCTAGTGAAATAGTAATTGAAGCTATTCAACAACAAGTTGATCCTCAACTTGAAGTTGCTCAACAAGAAATTACTTTCGAACTTGAATTAGGTCAACCAAAAGTTAATCGAGAACCTATCACAGTTCAAATAGAAGTTACATCTAAACCTGAAGCTGTTTATGAACCTGTTTCTGAAACTATTGTTCTTTTACCAGAACATTTGGACTTCGAATTTGAACATTCAGAAGTTGTTACTTTACCAGAAGACGATCAAATGGTTACCACTCATACATTAGTAACCACTGAAACTTCCATTTTATCAACACCAGAAGTCTTTTACAGACTAGACGACGAAGTTCTTCCACCTGGTTTAATTACTGTCGAGGAAGAATTGGAAGAAGATTCTACACCTGGAACCCCATTCCACTTTGGAACTAGGCTTTATCTTTACCCTCATACTCCATATTTTACTGCTCAATTTGATCATGCTTCTTTTCAAGTACATGTTGATTATTTAGGACAACTTTAGGTCAGTTAACTATGGTTGAACAACCATCAACATCCTAGAATGTATCATATGATGTAGTTGTGGCAATATCTTATGTTGCAACCTCTTTGATGTTTTCTACCACGCTTGAGTCTCACATATATGGTGAATTGTCCATCCTAGTTGGTTACCAATCTTTATCAGGAACCCACTCAGGGGTTTCTTCTACACCATGGTCATCACCCATGTCCTCAACCAAAATTTTACGTGGTTCTTATTTAATGGGAACTCAACAGTTTGATCCTCCATATCAATATCAAGTTGGGAAATATAGTCAACAAAGACCTATGTATCCATTACATACTAGATTGCCACCATATGGAGAGAAATATTCTTATTCAACTTATCATCCCTATCTTGGAGGACCATCATATGGTAGTATCCTGCAGTATTTAGGTCAACCTACAATTCGAGTTTGTTAATGGAAACCAACAATTCTAGTGCAACCAAGGCTTGTGTATCCAACACAACCAATGAAAACTGTGTCAACCATTCCTACTACACCTGTTGTTACTACTGTATCACTGTCACAAGTTCAAACTCTTGTATCTAAATTGATACAAACTGGTCCTTCTACCTCACAACCACAAGCTTCAGACCAAGAAGTTCAAGTTTCTCAGGATGTTCTACAACAACCACTTGTGTCCGGGTTTCAACAACCTCAAGTTAGTATACCTTTATCTGGACCGACTCAGGCTTACACTGGTATAGTTTATTCACAACATGGCCAACCTTTCATTGCTGTGCAACAACAACTGTTAAATCAACAAAAATTGTACCAACAACAACAATAGTTGATTCAACAACCGTGGCAACTCCAATTTCAATAGCCTCAACTCCAGCAATTCCAACCCCGATTTGGACTTCCCCAACAGGCTCAACGTGGGTTTGGACAGTATCAAACTTAACAAGGTCCTCGTCAACAAGCTTTGTAGGTTATGGACAACCACAAGTTCAACTTGGTTTTCAACCACCTTATGCCGGATTTGTTCAACAACATCCTTATCAAGGTTACGAAATACATATGCCTTATGTTGGTATGCAAAGACATATTACTCAGGAAATTCCATCATATCCTGGGTATGCTCAACCTAACCTAAATCGATAGTTGCCATTTGTCGCAACTTTAGAATTACCAGATTTAAGTCAGCTCACTAATGATCCAATCTTACATGCAGCTTGGTGGCTGGTGATTCCGCATAATTTACTTTCTAACATTCCAAAATTCAATGGAAATCCCAAATAAGACCCATCAGATCATATCATGACCTTTCATTTGTGGTGTTCATCATACTCCTTAATTGATGATTCAGTTAGAATCCATCCTTTCCAAAGAACACTTGCTTGTCTGCTTGCTAAGTGGTACATTGAGTTACCATGAGCTTATTTCGACAAGTTTATGACTTTAGCCACCACATTTTTGACACACTTCCAGTTAACTATAGATACAATACTGGAACAGAACTCCTAAACAACTTTAAACAGACTACTACTACACATATATCATATTATATTCATGAGTGGTAGCGTCGTCGTCAAATGGTTAAGACATATGTTCATGATCAACTTTTGGCTAAGTGGTTCATAAAATCCTTGTTTCCATCAATAACCGAGGATGTGACAAAAGGTGGAGTTGTCACAAAAAAGCAAGTAATTGCTAGTGCCCAATATTTGGATTTGATTTACACACAATTCAACATGCTCTACGACAAGATTCCTAATGCACCTTAATCAACTATCACTATTCCTCTTCCTCCACAATCGAGTAAGGACTCTAATGCCAGTGATGGTTCGATTAGTTCTTAGAGCACGTAAACGGAAAGAAGACCATCTAGTCAAATTCTTGCCATTACGAATAAAACTACAAATGCATCAGAAAATCCTCTTCCTTCTGAGGTTAATGTCATGTCATTTGACAAAGGAAAAAATCAAATGCAACCAGGAAGCAAGAAGAAGGGGAAAAACAAGAAGAAACAAGATAATTCCCCTCAAGAGAAATAATCTAATTCCTTTACTTTGGAAAGGAAACCTCGTTATCCATGTCTAATCTGTAATGACGAGAAGTTTACAAGATATTTTCCACATCGCATATAGGTCTCTATTCTTCTAAAGAATTCTAGCATATTTGCAGTGTTGAGTGATCCGTTTCCAAACCCGGAGACAGATTTGGTTGCGACAAACCATTCTTCCACATCCCAAGTACTCATGTTATCCATCACAAATCCAAAAAACAAATCTTTGGTGTCACTGAGAAATAAATATTACATAAATCCACCGTCATCATCAAATAATCAGGCCATTGATTAACCTAATCCTTCTTCTTCGACTTCATTTGAAAATATTCCACCACCTATTTCACCATAACTAACAATAAAAACACCAAAGGGAGTTGTGCATAAATAGAAATTTAACCCTCAAGCTTGAGCAACTCCAAACTATAACATAGTGGAAGATCTTTTCCAATCACCTTCTGTTATGTCAACACTTGAGGTGTTACAAAACTATCCCTCCCAGAAGTAGGCTTTACTGTCAGCAATTGGCGGAATAGACCGTACAGATTCCAAAGTTGTGGTATTTAACCATGCGGGATATACACCACAGTTACCGATGCAATTAACTTTCCTAATTCAAGTAAAAGCTCTCAATAAGAACATTCACTGAACTATTATTGATGAGGGAGCATCTACTTGCATTATGTCAATGAGTTGCTAGAAAACACTTGGTTCACCGTTGTTGTCACGATCACCAGCCATGTTAAAAGCTTTTGATGGATGAGCATATACTCCTCGTGCGATTTTGAGTAACCTGTAAATCAAACTAGGGCAAAAAACAATCACTGTTGAAGTTGAGGCAGTTGACAGACCCCTCGATTATAATATTTTACTGGGAAGGCCATGGGTATATGCCATGGTTGTTGTGGTCTCCATGTAAATTCGTACTATTGCATTCCCTCATAAGGGTGGAATCACAGTTATCGATAAACATGCCTTCTTTGCAAATAGCTCACAGGCTAGAGGAAGCATTGCATTGGTACACGGACCCTCGAAGTCACTTCAAAGTGCTGGAGTAGGTCTCTTTAAACATCCTTCCCTAATGGGTACTTTTATGCTACCATAACCATCTGATTTGGAGAAAGTTGCAAGAGTAGAGATTTGCAACATGATTTCCTCCACCTCATCTGATTTAAGGAGGATTACCAATGATTCTGAAGTTGATAATAATACTGAGGTTATGCCACTAAGCCCCATTGAGCTAGCATGGTAATCAATTTTTCTGGCTTGTTTGGCAAAACCAAATCCACTTTCACCAATTGTATGGGTAGACCATTCGTTAGAATATAGTACTTCTTCGATCCTTTATTACATATACATTCTACAGATGAAGGAATCGTCCAATCAATGATGATAGGAGAAGAACCTTGGGAAGTTTATCATCATCATTCCCATCTTCCAAATGACAGTGCAGATTATTCAAATGAACTAAACTATCCTTCAACTATTGATTTCCTTTCGAATCTAGTTTTTATAGACATAGTAGATTTCGAGAAAAACCGATCAAATATTGAAGAAAAGATTTCTATTAATATTTCGACCAAGCCTAATGCTGTAAAGAACATTCATGTCAGAAAATCTTGTTCTCCTTTAGAACATGACAGTTACCGTACTCTCTTTCATGAATTTCAAGATATATTTGCATGGTCTTATGAGGAGATGCTAGGCATTGACTCTAGTATTGTTGACCACGAAATCAAAATGTACCCTGATGTCAAGCCAATAGGATAGTGGCTTTGACCAGTTCATCCAAAGAAAGTCATTGCAATTAAAGAAGAAGTTGAAAAACTTTTGCATTGTGGTTCCATTTACCCCGTACCTCTTATTGACTAGGTTTCCAACATTGTTCCTATCATGAAGAAACAAGGGATGATTTGAGTGTACGTTGATTATAGGGATGTAAATCAGGCATGTCCAAAAGAGAAGTATCCTACTCCTTTCTTCGACCAGATTATTGATGAATGTGCCTAATGCAAAATACTCTCATGTATGGATGGTTTTTCTAGCCACAATTAAATCAATATCCGCCCACAGGACTAATCTAAAACATGTTTTATTTGTCCATGGGGCACATTCACGTATTGGAAACTCCCATTTGGTTTTAAGAATGCAGGGCCCACATTTCAGAGGGAAATGAACTATGCCTTCCATGACATCAAGCACATTGTTCAACCTTACCTTGATGATTTTCCTACTCAATCACAAAAGCATATTGATCACCCGCAACATTTGAGAGCTATATTTTTATGGTGTCAACACTACATGATATGACTCAATCTACACAAATGTGTGTGTTGTGTTGGTTTTGGTCAATTTCTTGGATTTGTAGTGTCTAGAGAGGGGATTCGACTCAATCCAACAAAGGTTCAGGAAATTCTTGATTTGCCTCCACCTTTAAATCTTTTACAATTACAGACACTCTAAGGGAAGGCTAACTTTCTGAGGAGGTTCATTCCTAATTATGCTGAGATGGCTAAAGGTTTTACATGTCTTTTGAAAAGGGGATACCCTTCCATTAGGAATAGGTTGCACAAGCTTCTTTTGATGCTCTTAAAGATTCCTTTATTAGAGCATCATTGATGTATTCTCCGAATGACTATTACTTGTATCTCGTTGCTGCAAATACAACCACTAGCATGGTTTTAGTCCAAGAGGAAAATGGGATTGAACATCTGATTTATTATTTGAGTCATAATCTCAATGATATAGAAAGTAAGTACCCCTATGTTGAAAAAATAGCTTTGGCAGTTGCACAAGCTGTTTAGAGATTTCACCATTACATCCTGCTCTAGAATACCATTGTCATTTCGGATTGCTTATGTAAACTCTGCTCAAATTTTGTGCTTACTATTTTCTGACAATTTTATGTAATTTTGCTATTTTTTTATCATGAAGATGGAAACCTTTCTGAGCTAGCACTGAGTTACCTTATAAGGTTGAAGCTCTTGGGTTAGGGCCCAATCCAAGCAGCCAAGCTTCTCGTTACTTGTATCTGTATGCTTTACTTCATTTTGTAGATTAATTTGTTGTTAGATATATTTCTTTTATGTTAAAGAATAGGTTGCTTTTTATGATTTAGTAGTCTGCTTCCATTTGTTCTTCTTATAGCAGGTTAAGTAGCGATCATAAAAAATTCAAAAGGATAGCAATAGTACCTTGGCCTCTCTTCCTCCATTTGGGACCATGATTTGAGGCAGAGATTGTCTTGCTGCCCCAAAAACATAGATTTTCATCATTCATAGGACTTCTAGTGTTTGTAGCTCTTTAGTAGGTTAATAGTCCAGTTTTGCTTTACTTCATATCTCCTTTATCATGTTCATTTCCTGATTTGCAATAGTCCTCTTTCATGCTTTTCTTCCCTACAACATTTCTCACCATTTGCTTTCATAGATCATAGTTTAGACCATTTTAATGCAAAACTCTTTTTTTCCGAAATGCACTCATTTCATTTGTTGCATGATTTTCTTGGTTGACTATTAGTTCCTTTGCAGTAGATCTCTTCCAACAATAGGCTAGCTTATCAGCAATCACATCCTCCATCTAATCCATGCCCTACATGTCTCCTAAACCTCACCTCAATTCTGCCCTAGTTTCCTTCATTATTTTCATAAAACTTCTTCCTCTCTCCCTGAGCAAACCCAATCATCTTTCTCTCTCCTGATGATTCATGGTAGACATTAGGTGCCCTAGCACCTCATTCCAACCTTCATCCACCTTTTCCACTCACTCTCACACCCTAAAAATAGCAGAAGTTTCTCTTAGCCTCCTCCTATAGGCCTCCTGTAGTTTCCCTATTTTCTTCCTATGGTTTCCTTGTGTCCTCCAATTCTGCAAATTTCATTTCGGGAAAAGTAGACTAGTCATCTCCTTTCTTTTAGTTCTACATTTCCTCGCTTTTCTTTTCAATTCTGTAAATTTCCATTTGGCAAGTTTATTTTAGCTAGTTGCAAATTGTTTTGTTCAATCACAATCTCAGTTTCTGCAGGTACTATCAGTGTGGAGAAAAAGAAACAAAAACCAACCAAAATGATTTCCTTTCATGCCTCGTAGGAATAGAGATAACTCAGGAAAATTTTTGCCCAACACCCCCACTGCTTCACACAGCCAACCTTTGCTCTTTTTCAGTGGTTGTGATCAAGAAGAACCATTAGGTGAATAGCGAGAGATATTTGAAGAACCTATTGGGGAAGAAGAAGAAGAAAACATTCCTTTGGAGCCAGAAATGCTAGGGGAAATGGAGAAAGAATAGAGGGTACCTTTCCCATTTGGGAGACCAATGGGGACACCAAAATGAAAAATATAAGTCCTTCAACCCTCCCTCATTTCCATGCCCTGAATACAGAAGATCCTGACACCTTCTTGTTTGAGCTTATTGTCATCTGTGAAACTTATGACTATGCAAAATATGAGCAAAAGTTGAAATTGTTCCCTTCTACTCTCAAGGATGCAACGTTGCACTAGTTCATGGGATTACCTAGCAATAGCATCAAAACTTGGGCTTATATGCAACAAGCCTTTAACAACAAGTATCAAGACTATTGTAGGTCAAAAGATAATAAAGAAGAAATCTTCCAAATGACCATGGGAAGTGATGAGTCCCTGGAAGACGACGAAGAGAGGTTACAACTTAATTACAAAAGGGCTAGGTGTACACTTGACCCTGAGTCTCTGAAGTTGGTCTTACTTAGGGGAATCTAGGAAGACCTTTCAGACACCCTCCATCTACTGGCTGGGGGAGAAATTTACCAACTATCATATGAGGACATAAAGAATGTTTTTAGAAACCATTCTAGAGTAGCTAGAAAGAAAGGTAGGGGAAGTCAACCTATAGCATGTAACTCTTCTTCCAATTCATCTATTAAAGGGGAAATTAGAAGCATGCTAGAAGAATTCAAGAGTAAGATGTTGTTGACTCTTAACATGCAAATGGATACCTTACATATAAAAAAAAACAAGAGGAAGCAAAGAGGGCTTTGGCCATTTTTTGCCCTAGATGCACCAAGAGGCATCCTAGGAGTGAATGCCCATTGAACTCTATAGAGGTTTGTTCAGTATGTGAAGAAAATCATTCTACAAACAAGTGCCCTTCCTTGCCCAAACATAAAGTTGTATACCAAGGGGCTGAAGGAGTCAATGAATAGATCTATTACATAAACCAAAGGAGTCTGCATGGACATAGACCATACCAACAGGGGATGTAAGGGACATCTCAAGCATACTACAACCCCAACCAAGTCACCTCCATACCTTCTTGGGCCCCCCTTTCTCATCCTTCATGCTCCATGCCTCCTCTTTGGTTCTTCACATCTCAATATCATGCCCAACTAGCCACCCATTCATTTCAATCCTATGCTCAGCCACAACCTCAGTGGAATGCACCTCATTAGGGGTGGAGGCCCCAATACAACTCTCTGGTCACTCTTTTGCCTCCACCACCTACCCAACCAGAACCGTTACCTTCTACTCCACCAAGGCAACCCGAAATGCCTACCCAGCCAAATTTGAACCTAAAAAATCGATAGGCTCAACAAGTGTATAGTGGGGAACCATCATACCCAGCTTATGTTGTGGAGATTCAAGAAATTAACTTGCGATCTGGGAAAGTTATCCCAGATAGCCAGCCTCCACCCAGGGAGGTTGAGGAAGATAAAGAGGAAAGCGAACCTAAAGCAAATCTACCCTTTCCTGAGAGACTATCCATGACAATCCAACCTACCCTCGAAGAGACTAAACTCCAGGATAATTGAAACATTTATGTGTGAAGATACCACTTCTCCAAGCCATAAAAGATGTTCCTATCTACAATAGGTTGATCAAAGAGAAGTGCTTTAGGCATCCAAGAAGGTGCAAGAGAGATGCCCCAACCATCAATGTCATATGACAACTGTCCAACTTGATGTTGGGGTAGAGAATCTGTCCAAAATATTTGGATTATGGAATCCCAGTAGTTGATGTCCACATCAATGGCACAATTGTCCCACATACCTTGATTGATCTAGAAGCTACCATTAATGTGATGACAAAGGACACAATGCTCAAACTTAAACTCCAGGGCTCCTTCACGAAGACCATGACAGTGTTGTAGTTAGCAGACCACTCCACCATGACCCTTGAGGGGATTATGGAAGATGTGATGGTCTCCATTGGTTCTTGGGAGTACCCTATAGATTTCTTAGTTCTCTAGCCAAAGGCAAAGCTCACTGGGTATCCTCTCATTCTGCGAAGACCATGGTTGGCTACAGCAGATGCCTACATCACCTGCCAAGCTGGGAACATGACCATAAAGAATGGGCGCATGTCCATGTAGTTAGCCCTATATCCTCCTGCCCAACCCCTACTAGAACATGATCTACCTCTCTGGTTGGAGGAGGAGAATGAGGATGAAGTTTATTCTACACCACTTTGTGCATTAGAAATCGCAATGGGGGAAAAACTGCAAGATGAGGATGATATGATTGAAAATTTGATTCAGAATCCACCTCCCGGTGTATCACCATTAGAAGACATAGTAATAGAAACTCAAAACAACCCCTCAACTAATATCTATGTGGCCTACCCTACTTATCCCCATGCCAAAAATATAGAATTCATCCCAGAAAGAACATTAAAAATCAATCCATCCCTATCTACTTCCCAGGAGAAGGAGCTATGCAACCTACTGAGAAAACATCTAGATGCCTTCGCCTGGAGTTATAAGGAGATGAAGGGAGTGCACCCTTGAGTATGTACTCATCATATATACATAAATGAATATTGGAAGCCAGTCAGGAAGCCTTAAAGGAGGATGAACCCAGCACTTAAAGATATTGTTAAGGATGAACTGTAGAAATTGTTGGATGTAGGAATCATCTATCCCATTTCTGATAGTGAATGGGTCTCTCCTTTGGTGGTAGTGCAAAACAAAAATGGTAAGTGGAGAATCTATGTTGACTATCAGGAATTGAACAAAGCCACTAAAAAGGACCACTTTCTTTTACCTTTCATAGGTCAAGTGTTAGACAGTCTGGTAGGGAAAAAGTTTTTTCTCCTTCCTAGATGGGTTTAGAAGGTACAATCATATTCAAATCAACCCAGAAGACCAAGATAAGCCAACTTCCACTTCTCCTTCAGGTACCTTTGCATATCGGTTCCTTGCTTTTGGTTTATGGAATGCTCCAACCACATTCCAAAGAGTGACATTGAGTATATTTTCTGAACTGGTTCATGATGCAGTAGAAGTATACATGGATGATTTTACTCCTTATGGCTTCGACTTTTAGGAAGCTTTATCTAACCTAGGAAAAGTTTTATATAAGTGTATTGAGATGAAATTGTCCCTTAGTCTAGAAAAATGTGAATTCTTGATGATTGAAGGGACTGTGCTATGTCATGCAATATCTCAACAAGGACTGCAAGTGGACCCCAACAAAATTGCCATCATCCAAAGGGTCCCACCTCCTCAAAAGGTGAGAGATGTCAAAACTTTCCTAGGCTTAGCTAGATATTACAAGAGATTCATTAAAGACTTCAGCAAGATAGCCTCTCCTTTTTTTGGCATCCTAGGCAAAGATGTTGAGTTCATATGGTTGGAAAACTATGAAGAAGCCCTAGATACCTTGCAGGGCAAGCTAGTGACTGCCCCAATTCTGAGAGGCCCAAACTAGGCCCTATCTTGTCACATTCACACAGATTCCTCGAACAAAGCAATAGGAGTAGCTTTAGAAAAAGTTGATAAAAAGTTACCTTATGCCATATACTTTATAAGGAAAAACTTGTGAAAATCATAGTTAAACTACACAGTGACCAAGAAGGAACTCCTAGTTTTCGTGCATTCCTTAAACAAATTTAGACATTACATCACAGACTATCAAGCCCTTTTGCACATTAATCATGCTGCAATTAGATATTTAATGAGCAAAACAGATTTAAATTCTCGCATTATTAGATGGTTTCTTTTACTATAATAGTTTGATTTGACCATTATTGATAAGCCTAGTAAACTGAATTTATGTCTAGAGTAAATTTGCTTGTAGGTGAAGAAGGAATGGTGGATGACCAAATGCCAGATGAACACCTATTTTCTATTTCAGTACTCTCTCCATGGTTTGCTGATATAGAAAACTACTTGGTTTCAACACAGTTCCCACCACACCTGTCCTCCAAAGAGAAGAGCAGGATAGTAAGGACAAGCACCCCTTTCACTTGGATTGGAGGCAATCTCTTCAAACTGGGCCCAGATCAGATCTTGAGAAGATGTTTCAGGGAGGAGGAAGTCTTTGAAATCCTCATGACCTATCATGACGAGCCTTGTGGAGGTCATTTTGTATCAAAAAGAACCACCTTCAAGATATAGCAAGCCAGCTACTACTAGCCCAATCTTCATCAAGATGTGAGGAGATACACGAGCCAGTGTGATTGGTGTTAGAGAATGGGGAAACCCACTCCAAAGGATCAAATGCCCATGAAACCTCAAGTGACCTTCCCTCAACCTCCATTGATTCAACATATGAACCTTTGGTTTTGCTTGAGTCTCTATTTTTGATATCATCATCTGACCTGTGGTATGGGGATATACTGATCCATCTCCAGACCCAAACTTTCTAGCTTGATACCTCTCACTCGCAATAGTGATGTATTCGATAACAAGCTAAATATTATCTAATCATCGGCAACACCCTTTACCATAGTGGTATTGATACGATTTTACAAAGGTGCCTCATGCATGAGGAACCCAGGAAAGCATTGAATTATTTCAAATCAAGTGCCTGTGGGGGACACTTATATGGATATGAAACCGCACAGAGAATTCTCTATGTAGGTTACTTATGGCCAACTATATTCAAAGATTATATTATTTTCGTCAGAAGCTGTCATGCATGGTAGATATATGACCGAAAAACCAGATTCTCACTTGTACCATTGCATCCAGTCATTGTTTTTGGACCATTCACCAAATGAGCCATTGACTTCATGACATGTAACCCAACCTTGGTGGGGGCATGGGTATATTATAGTTGCCATTGAATATTTTACCAAATGGGCCGAGATGATGCCAACATTAAACAATAGTGGCAAAACGGCTGCTCTTTTCTTTTTTAACCATGTGGTTGCCTGGTTTGGTGTACCACAAGCGACATTTACAGATCATGGGTTGCATTTTCACAATCACATGATGGCTGAGTTGATTGCTAATTTAGGATTGTCACATGATAGTTCTACCCCTTATTACCCACAAGCAAATGGACAAGTTGGGGCCATCAACAAAGTCCTGAAGCAGATCTTACAGAGAATGATAGGGGTTCATAAGAAAAACTAGCACTTAATCTTGTACTCTACCTTGTGTGCATATTGAACCTAGGTGAGAAATGCGACTAGATTCACGCCCTTCCATTTGGTGTATGGTCTGGAAGTAGTCTTACCAATACAATGTGAAATTTCATCTCTAAAACTCGCAATTGACCTGTTACCTGACACATCTGATGAAGAAGCACGTATCCTGGAACTAATCCAACTAGATGGGACCTGTCATGATGTTGCATTCACTAATGAAGTGCATAAGACGTTAATCAAGGCACAATATGATAGAAATGTCAAGCCTTGTACCTTCTTAGAAGGAGACATAGTCTTGCTTTACAATCAGGAAGTTGATAAACTTGGATCAGGGAAATTCAAACCAATGTGGATGGGTCCTTATATTTTCAAGCATGTTCTAGAAAAAGGTGCCTACGAGTTAGTAGATTATGATGGGATTCCATTGTCACAGCCTCGAAACGAGTTGTATGTCAAACATTACTATGCTTGATTGGATGTAGTAAAAATCATTGTATATACGCTTTCATTGCATGTGTGTGTGTGTGTATTTTAGAGTGTTAATCTGGTTAATAATCTTCTTTGTATTTTTTGCAGATATCGGAGTCTTTGGAACCTTTTGTTGGTTACGTTAGTGGTGCTAGTCATAGTACGCAGAACTTGTCTTCTACACCATGGGATATTTTCGCTCCAAGTGGTGAGTTAGTGAGCTTTCAAGGCATTTGTATTGATCGATTAATGAACAACGTCACTGAGTATAGCATGTTTATTGAACTTATCTATGATGTCATTTCACTTGGCATTCACCGAATCATCATTAGGCTGGACTCACAACTCATTGTACTACAACTAACAAGCATTTATATTGTCTGAAATCCAAAAAAAATTCGTATGTTCCTTATAGTTTGTATTTTGGAAAGGTATTTTGAACACATTCAATATCAACATATTTCAAGAAAATTAAACACAATAAGTGATTCTCTAGCAAACTATGTGTTAAATAGACATTGGCAAGATATGTAAAAGTACTATTTTCAATCAACATCATCAATGGAATAGGATTGCATATAACCATAGAAAAATCTTAAAGTAAAATAGATAGGTGTTTTAAAGTTTTTTACAAAGTTTGTGTCGAAGAGACATTTGGTCATCTGACCCAAAAAATTCAAAATGCATACAAAACATCCTAATTAGATCTAGTGGTCCTCATGATAACAGGTCACAACCTATGCTATCATGCAAAAAAGCCTCACCCAGTGGCTTGGAACACCAATAGTGTGGTGCCATAGCCTCGTAGGTAACTCCTCAATCCGGACATCCGGAATACCAAGGGTTAATCCATCTATGTGATCCTGCAACTCTGCTAAGGTCTCGGCCAAATCTAAGTCCCGGAGAACGACTCTCCTAATGTTTCTCTGTGTTGGCCCAGTTGCACCCTGTTGGTGCCTCACAAGTCAAGCAGTACCCACATCTGCATGCATAAGAATGATTTTAGTTTAGTCTTGGAAACATTAAAAACATAAAAACATGTAGAAACTTGAAAAATCAAAAAACACTTTGGTCAAACAATTTACCTATAGAACCCCATTATGCTCCAACTAGTAGAATCAAATATGGATCTCCACAGAAATCCATCCCTGAGTATGGATGCTCCTCAATGACAAGGTGTTGTCGATCAAGCCATCTAAAGAATGTAGTGGAGAACATGGTTGTTGACTAACCCACATGTCAATCCATCAATTCAACCCACCCTTGCATATGTGGATTTCTAGGACTAGCTACACCCAGTGATACATGGTGTGGTTGCATCAATGGGATTCTTTCTAAGGTGAAAGCAATTAATATCGAAGCATAGTAGAAATTCTTCGTCTTACCACTTTTTACCTTGGTCAGTTCTTCTTTTAGTGAAAAAAGCATAACCTCACACTAGTTGAAAAGTTTTGACTCTAGACACTCTAGTGCACATTGCATATATGATTTGTTCGCAAAGTGTAGTGTCACACCACTAGCAAATTTTACAATTGGGAAATGGATCATTCTCAAAGGAAAATCACCTACATCCCTGATGTTTATATTCCCATGCTTGCTAGGCTATGTACCTGGCTGACAAAACTATCTAATATAATCTCTCATCAATTCACCTCCATAGGCAAATCTAAAAAGTGAGATGGGGTCACCTCTCCTCGACATTACAGTAAGAAAGTAAATATCATCAATGGTACTAGGGACCATCTTGTCCCTTATGTGAAAAGTTTGATCTATCGAATCACATGCATGAACAAGGAACTGCAATAGTTCTATTTGTTGCCTCATTCCGAAAAACGTGAAGTATTTGAGTAACACACATTTTTTGAGGGCCTCAATTATACCCGGATTATTAAGGGCAACCATGTCTTGTTCTTCGTGCTCTATTTCTCACCATCTAATTGACATCCTGATCCAATGAATGTCTGAAACACAATCATAAGCTTAGTTATGATCCTTTCGGTGCCAAAAACGGGACAAATTTTGTAGCAATCAGCTAAATGAAACTTGGAAAATTTTCCCAACGCAGCCCAGGCACATAGACAGTGCACTGCTGGGCATGTAGCCTTCTATCTAGGTGCTCCTCAACCTACTTTTCAAAGTGAAAGCTTCCACTGTTCCCAAGGTGAAAAATGAAACTCGAGGGGCCCTAAAAAACCCTAAAACTTGCATGAAATGACAAAAGAATGACTTGAAAATAATGAAGAGAGGTTAATCTCCTACCTGGTCTGGACAACTCGAGAAATGGTCCGCAAAATCTTTTGCAATTAGCTGATGAAGTTTGGGGTAAAAAACTAGCTCAGAGCACAAAACTGAATGGTCAGTTCCAAATGGTAAAAATGTCATGGTAAAAACTTGATTTATGTTTATTTCATGTTCATTAATCGAGTAAACGTTAATATTTTCCTATTTTTTCATATGAAACATGTATTTTTAATCCATTTGGTGGTGTTTTGAGTAGGTTTTACAACTAAATTACAGACTTCAACGTGCTTGATTGTAAATTTTACCTTTGACCATAGAGCACACTTTTATCTCTTTTCTGAGCTCTGTTAAAAACCAAAAAGGAACCATCTTGGAGTCCTCTTTAAGCTCTTTTCAGACTCTCTAAACATGAAAAGAATGTCAAGCGCTTGTCCTTTCTAGCCCATTAACGGATTGCAAACGACATCTCTCTTGTATTATTTTATGCTTTTCAGGCTTGAGAGATTAATTTATGAAAAATAACTTGTGGAGTTTTCTTTTTGTCCCTTTTCAAACTCTCTAAAAATGAAAAGGATGGAGTTATCTTTATCATTAAACTCGTTAAAACATGAAATAGCGACAAAATTGTCCATCTAGACAAGACTGAGATTCACCTTCGATAGAGTCATTAAAACATAAAATAACGATGGACTCCCCCAAAGTGTGGAATTATACAACAATCATATGTTATCCTCCTCAAGCTTGGTAAAAAGAAAGAAGTACTAGTCAACAATGACTTGAGAAATTGGGAAATAGGGGAAAACCACTTTATTGTAGTAGGTTGCTCTTGAACATGACACTTTCACTCCATCACTGTGACTATTTGGGTTGGGTTATTAGATTGATGGTTATCACATTGTTGTTCTATCATACCATCCATCATTTTGTTTTGGGTCAATGCTACGAATTAATTTCGGTGTCGCCGACATGTTCAAGAGAAGTCATTTAGTCAAAATTCATCCTTTGCAATACCATAAACCTTCATTTTCATGATTGCCATTCTTGAACTTTGTGTTGTCAGTCAAATTCAATCTCCATAATCATTACGCTCGAATCCTATCATTGATGTGGAATACATCAAGGCCCTCCTGCAAAGAGTCACCTCTTATCAACATCAGCACATTATCTAAGAAGTTTAGTTAGAAACACCCTTCTAGTACCTTGAGGCTTACATACATCAATGACAGGTTTCTTGCTTCTGGTGATAGGTTGACTTCATTGGTCTTCAATCGAAAGAATTTGTATGGTGTTCGACATCAAATCATCCATTCACATTGTGCAGAATGTATTGCAGTACTGTGAGGATCATTATTATTATTGGTGATTTCTCTCGCATCTGTTAACAACATACATCATTGGCTCATAACCAGATGGTGCCTTCCCATGTTTGACTTTGGATCACATATTCACATGGTTATACTCGTACTTGAGTGAACGATTGAATGAGATAGAAGACCCTAGATCTAGTTTCATCCATCTTTGCTATGATTTCAGGACTACTAAATCATACGTACAATGGCCTTACATTGATGGTCATCCGATCATGGGTCCACACTATGTAGAATGTACTGCAGTACCGTGACGATCATTATTATTATTGGTGATTTCTCTTGCATCTGTTAACAACTTACATCATTGGCTAGTAACCAGATGGTGTCTTCCCATGTTTGACTTCAGATCACATATTCACATGGTTATACTCATACTTGAGTGAATGATTGAATGAGATAGAAGACCCCGGATCTAGTTTTATCCATCTGGGTTGCGATTTCAGGACTACTAAATCATACGTACAATGGATTTACATTGATGGTCATCCGATCATGGGTCTATATCTATAGATGACTGTCTATGTACATGTAATGAAAGTTTATATGCTAAGCATGGGTATGCCTTCCCTCAGCAATTCATGAGAAAAAAATCAAAATATCATGATATTATGTATTGTAATCAATGCAGGTCTCCATCCACTTCGGAACCTCCTCATCACATCATAAAGCCCATCACTCGAAATTATTATTTTCAACTTTGTGCTTTAGGGGGAATTTGTTACAAATCCATTTGGGCACATTACTCCCATCATCTAGATCAATGTTTTAGTGCTCATCAAACCCTAATTTCAGTTGCTACATGCCCTAAATAAGTCAACCTTTTGAATGCCTCCTTCCCTAACAGTTTCATGGCGTGAAGACATCCTGAAATGACTCCTAGAAGGACCAGCGCATGTAGGCCCATGCAAGGGTACTCTAAAGAGAACTTAGGCCCATGCAAGGCTCCTCAGCAGAGCACTTAGGCCCACTTTGACTTGCGGTGGGCTAGATTGAGTGAAATTCACATAGGGTTCTAGGAATATTATTATCGTCTGGAGCCATCTAGAATATTCCCACACTTATCATCTCCTATGAGCTTGAAATTGGATGAGGAATGAGTTAAGATACCTCATATCCTCTCATCCCTTCATCCATGGAAGTAATTCTATGTTTGGAAGGCCATTCAATACTATCATTCATAACAAAACCTCCTCCATCTTCCTATAAATTGAACACTCATATAAGTGATCAAGGGCTAGACTTTGATGAATTGTAACGAAATAATGTTAGTTTCAGAATTGAGACTATTGTAAGCGTCATTATGCTATCGAAATCTCATGCTCATGATGTGATGTGGATGGAACCAAAGCTAGAGGAGTGACTTCAAATCAGATTTGATGGTTCTAGTTCCTTCTTCTATTCAATAAATTATTTGAAGCTTTTTCCCACATGTTTATCTTTTTATATGATGCTTATATGTGTGAATGTATCTAATTCCATTTACTTTTATTCAATATATCTTTTTCTTTGATCAATTATTTGTCTTATGTTTGTGTTTACAGGTACTTATCAAGTGTGTTAGTATGGGAAGGAGCAACAAGATCGATACAAAGGAGATAAGAGGAAAGCGGAACTACAAGTAGGTCTTCCCATCTTCTTTGTTTTATCTATTGCTCATAGGAAAAGGCTAAAGTGCTTTAAATTGTTGTTCTAGATATGGCTACTTATCTAAGGAATTAGTATTTAACCATAGATACCAAATTCTCCAAAACACAAGGTCACCACGACACTCGAAGCCCTCCATCCACTTCATATTCACTATTTATTCATCATTCATCCATCCCATTTCATTCTTGAAAAAATAAAAAGAGAGTATCCTCTCCATTTTCATGAAATTTCCATTTGCAGGTCAGTAAGAAGGACATATGAAAAGAAAAGGAGGATCACAAAGAGACCCCTGTCACTCACATTTTTATTTTGCCACTCATTACCATTCATTCTTCCACCATTTATGCCATTTATTCCACTCCTTTACTTCTGTTTACAAAAGGACTGTATTTTCTACAAGATGATCCTATAGGAATTACAGTGACCCAAAAATCCTACAGAAAGCAGTCCTAAGGGAAATAAATGATGGAACAAGGTAGAATAATGTTGATAAGGGTGCAGAAGACTTTGCCAAAATGAAAAAATAATCAAGAACCATATTGAATAAGGGGAAGAAGGTAAACTAATTATCTCAAGAAATAAGGATTTTTCTTTGCACAAACATGTTTTTTGGCTTGTCCTTGCAGAAATTACAACCAAGATTCTTAACGCACAAGAGAGATGTTACCAAGGCCATGGATGAGACACAATGAGGTCACTATGTTCCTCAGAGACTGAGCAACACTTTCAACAGGGGGGTATGATGGGCCTCTAAATTAGACATAAATTAAGGCCTATGCATCTAATTTAAAACATAAATTAAGGCTTATGATCATCCTTCAGCACATTAAACCTCTCTTTTTGAATTAGATAATTTATTTTTAACTTTAATATATTCATTAGAAGTGTTTATGAATAACTGAATATTTGTGCCCAATATTATTTATTTATTGGACATATTATGAAGAGTTGGAGGATGAGATAACTTGGGGACTTGTTCCCTACTACTGGAGTATCAATAATATATAATAACTCAACAATATATTATGGAATTATGGAACAAATTGTGGAACTCCAGTGATTGAGAAAATCTAGGAATGTGTTCCACTAATCAAGGAAGCAGATACACTAATTAAGGGATTCCAGTGGGGAAAAATTCATCCGTTCATGGGGATGATTATTAGTCATTTTTTATAAGTACCAAGTCTATTTTTCCTCTAGGGAATGATTGAGAAAATCTAGGAATGTGTTCCTTGCCATTTAGTGCAAATTCCTAGTATTGGGGACTAGATCCACGAATCAAGGGATTTTGGTGGGGAAAGTGATGAGCCCCAATTTTGGTACAATTTGGGCTCATTTTGGCCTATTTTACTTGCTCAAACCATTCATTTTTATTTGCTTATGCATGCATTTCTTAGTTTATTCATGTTGTTTGTAGGAAGAAGGTTAGACACTTTATCTACGTGACTAATGCATTATGATTGTAGGTTTTGGCATTAAAAAGGGAGCAAGAGACAACGAAAAAGGGGATAAGGAGACAATGAGGTGCCACGGCTGATTTTGTGGAGAGATGTCCACGGTCTTGGGACATTCCTCGTGATTCCCACCAAGAACTCCGAGCTCCAATCCATCTCCCCTCCGAGCTTAAGAAGCAGCCAGCTGTCCTATATGAACAATAGTCATAAACTGTTCTACAAGAACAGTAGTTATGACTGCCCTACGGGATCCGCAGTTAGACTCTAGTTGGACAGCCGAGCCCCTGAAATCAAGGGCACTTGGTGGATCATCGTTTTGTATAAATATGAAGGCCTTAGCCTTAGATGGTTGTTGAAACTCTCGTATTGCTATTGTAATTTTGGAGCACAGTTCAGTTTCCGTTCCTTTTTGTAAGCCAATTTGGCATGACATTAGATTATGAATAAAGAAGGCGGTTTGTGATCTAGTTCTGAGTTTCTTAAGGAGACTATAGCTCTTAGGTTAGGGCCCAACCTGAGAGCCATAGATCCCCTCTGCTGTAGTGTTGTTTCCATTTCATTTCTAGCACTTTAAGTTTTCATTTGCACATGCAATTCGAATTCCAGTTTGGTGATTTGGTTTTCTTATGAGTAGGATAGATTTTTCTTATGGTACAATTTTTTCCACTTGCTTAGTGTAGCAGAAGATAGATACCATCAATTGGAGCTCCAGCAAAAGGGTTGTTAAGGCTCATTGCCATCTTTCTTGAAGATTGGGGTGCAGTCCATAACTAGCCACCAAAAACATGCATTACTTTACTTGATGATTGTTGTACTACAGTCACAGTTTTGATTAGATGCTTCCTTGTCATTCACACCTGCACACATACTTTCATCACAGCCTCATACATATTTCTCTTCGTGTTTTGGATTGTTGTTAATTGAATTCATGGCATACGTAATTTAGGTTGATGCATTTTCGGTTTGGTGACAGTCATAATCATTTGCTTCATTTACACTCCTCTTTCTCATTCCACTACCATCTCCTCCATCTTGATCACGCATGCAAGCATATCTCCTTGACCTTCACGTCGTTCTGTCTTCCACTCCTCACGTAACTTCATTTCCTCACCTTTCATTGACATAACCCTTTACCTTCAACACACTCCCTACACCCATTTCCCATCTCATTCCTCCACTTTTGAGCCATCACCAGCCTTATCCCTACCTCACATATCTCTCCCTACCATTCCATCACTCCTCCATCACTTCAAACCTCCACGGTAAGTCATCCTGTAGCAGTTTAGAGACATCCTGTAGAAACCTCTGAGTATCCTGTAGGATCCCCTGCAGACATCCTGTAGGAGGCCATTCACTCAGTTCCTGAGCTCCTGAATGTTGAAAACCTCTGTGGATGGATGCTAAGGGTCCATAGGGACCTCACTTAGCCTCCCCAACCTGTTCCACGCTTTCCTTCCTTCTCCATCCCATCTGCACAACCAAATCCTAATTAGCACACAATCACAATCATCCCATCCACTTAAAGGAAAAATACAAAAACATGTCTTTTATGATGCAAGCAGTTTAGATCCGTGCATTTTCACTTATTAGAGATAGTAGCAGCATTAGTAGAAGTTTCATTCACATTCTTTGCATTATAGAAGTTAGACTAGCCAAATTAGGGTTTCCTAGGTTTACATGCTTTGATTTGCTTTCAGTTCATTTTTGTCAAGTAGATTAGTCTTCTTTGAGCTAGCTTTTGTCCATCATTGATAAAGCTTCTTCTGTGAGCCCATAGAAGTTGGCTTGAGCCCTAGCGGACTTGTGCCAACTGACCAAGTGACAGCTGCGACAAGAGCTAGTACTTGTGCATACAGCACCGTCGCTTCCAAGTTTGTAGGAACTACCGAGTTGATAAAATGAGAGACAGGAAGCCCCAGGAGTTGTAGCATTATTGCTGCAATACTGGAGCTCACCAATTATCTCAACGTAACATATGAGTACAGTAATGAGCGTACATGTGTTGTAGCTTTTTTTTATATTTATTGTTAATATGGTACATTCTATTTGACTTTAATTTTAATATATTATATTTTTATTTCTAATTTAATAATGTTGCATTTTTATATATTAATTTTTAATTTTTAATGATTTTTAATTAGTGTTATAAATGAAAAATGGTTTAAATTAATCAAATATTTGTATTGATTTTATGCCAATTTAATACTTCATTCTTTCTTTCAATTAGCATTTTGTACGCAAGAATGTTGAGGATTGTATGTCCCTTTTATTTTTTCATCCTTGCTTTAAAGAAAGTAACATTAATATTACTATCATTTTCACATAAAATAAAGACAACTGTTGTGGGGTTAGTGCTCAAAATTAACTAAGGTAGTGATAATCCCTAAGTACTTGCAATTTCAGTACTATATTGCAACAATTTGCTTTATATAAACCATTGGGTTGCAATTTCAACAATTTCAATAAAACCATAAAATGATTTTTTTGTTTAAGTTGCCATTTCAGCAATTTCAATAAAATCATAAAATAGCTTTTTGTTATGTTCAACACTTTCATTAGCTTGTAATCTTATAAACTATCGAAAAAAATTTATTTGCAAAAATTTTGTATTATAAATTTGCTATTAATTAACCAAAAAAAAAGTTTTATTTATTTTATGCATAAAAACACATCTAATCTACTAATTTTAAAACTCAATAATCAAAAAGTGCGGAGCTATGCAGCTTTGTGATACCTGGAGCAAGGCAAAGGATAGGTATTTGGTTCATGGTAAAAAAGTGAATCAATAGAATGGTTTGCAAAAATCAAACAACCACAACCATTTATAATGTTTAATATTATAAGTGAAATTAAATTTTTTTGGAAATATTTTCAATTTATTTATCAAAATTGTAATTGGTTTAACAACATTGAATTTTATTGCTTCATGATGATTTGTGACGTTGACAATTCGACCGTTTATATTGGGTTTTACTTTGGGTGTGTCTAAAGATGATTTGTTAGTTATCTTTCATTCTACATGTATTCGCATTTTATTGTTTATATGTGCACATTCTTGAATGGCCTTATTGTAATATTTTATTGTAATATTTTATAAAACTCATTAGTTAAACATAATGAATAAGTCAATTTGTATTGATTTATTAGACTTATTAATTTTTGTTGTTTTTTTTGCATTATAGTCTTTTTTTGAAAGGATGGTGTATATGTGAAATGGTCACCCAGACGTGTTATATTGTAAGTTTATTGTAAGTATTAAGTTTTTATGTGCTTATTAATTAAATTTAAATATGGCTATGTAACTATTATTAGTCCCTACCAAGGCAAGACTCCAACAATTGATTTGTCTACTCCAACAATTGATTTGTCTATTGATTGATATTATTAGTTTGACATTGACCAATGCAAATTATAATGTTTAAATTTGAAAAAATTATTTAATTTTCAGTATTATTTAAAAAAATCAACTTTCTATTGGACCATATCTTTAAGGTCTTATTAAATCCTTTGCACAATATAATACCATGTGGATAACTACCTTACATATTTTCCAATACATATTTGATGCCATAATTTATGGATATGGTTGTAATATCCATGCATGATTTTCAGATATTTTTGTAGTGATTTTTTATTCTTAAAAAACCATCCAAAAAAAAATACTTGAAAATAACTTATACTAAATAAATAACATATCTACTATCCGACCATACTTTAAGAAAGCATTTACATAAAAAATGCATAGGAATAAGATGTAAAAAATATACTTGCATGAGAAATCTTAATGTGTAGAGTTACTAGTAGTTACTAACCACCAAAATCCACTTCATATGTGAATTTATTAGTTATTTCCAAAGAAAGACTATAGGATGATTTGTCTACCAACCATTATTAATTTAGAATTGAAAAATGTAACTTATAATTATTTATGTAATTTTTCCAAGAACATAATTTCTAATTTAAGTTGGAGGGGCTAAGATGCCCAAAACAAAATTACAGTATAACAAATTGAATTTTATTGCTCTCGTTACTTTTTACTTTTTATTATTAATTGAGCCAATATTATACTCGGCTTTTTTAACATTTTATTATTTTTTAATCGAGCTGAAATATAAATGTAAAATGTTAAGCATTTATGCCTACACATGTTTATGTTAAATGTTAAACATGTACACCTACAATTATACGTATATTGGGTTATACAACATAAATGTTAAATGTTAAGAATTTATGGCTACACATGTTTATGTTAAGTGTTAAACATGTACATATATGTATATTGGGCTATACAATGCCTCTTGGCGCAATTATTTTATTAAGTTTCCTTGGGAGGCCATTTTTAGGTTGAAATCTCCTCTAATGACCTCCTTTACCCAAGACATCTTTACATACATAAAAATAAAATAAATAATGGAATTGAATGTAAAAAAAAAAAAAAAAATATTATTCTACATGTGTAATTACCTTGTAATGTGAAGTTAAAATGTGGAATTTTTAAAGACTAATAAAGGAAAAAGACATTTCAATATTCACCCTAAATAAATTATTTTCATGTCCATTTTAAGAAAATATTTTAACACCATTTTTTTTTCGTATTATGATAATAGATAAAGTAAATGAGTATGATTTTATGATGTGCAAAAGGCAATCAAGTTCATCAAGGTGATTTTTTTTTTTTTTTTTAATTGAGAAAATATTTGTACATGATAGATCTGGAGTTAAGATGGATCAAAGATTGGAAAATAATGTATTATAAGGAGGTGAAAGCTAAGTCTCAAAAATACAAAATATTTCTATGTCTTGCCTTATCTACAAAAGAAAATAAACAATTACAAAATAAGAATAAATTCTCATGAGTGTTGGTCAATTCCAAAAACACAATGGCTTGAAAGAGTAGGTCACCTTTGTGATGGTAGGAGGATTGAAGATGAAAAGAACTTTATCTTTAATTCTCCAGTTTATGCTCATATTTAATCTAAATCTCAAAATATGTGTCACACCACCAACCTTCTTGACCTTTTAGCTCATCAAATTTATGATGATATTGAAATGAGTCTTTAATGCTTTTAAAACATAGGACTTGGATTTTAAAGAATTTTGATTAATCTCTCAGCTTGTAAGTCTAGTCATTGACCATCTTCATAATCATCATATAAATTGTAATTTATTAGTAATTGCATGTCTTAGTTATTATTTTAAAATTATATTATTGTTCTTTTTTTTTTTTGTCAATTAGTATTCGCATTACATCAATTTTTCAAAATATCAAGATACAACTGCCATATGCCAATGATTTCATTGAAAACACCATAAGTGGTCTCAATCTGCAACACGAGAAACCCGATATATTGACCACCTACTAAAAAACAACTACTAGAAATAAACAAGTCTAACAACTAACAAGCTTCCAACATATTTTATATTGTAAAACATAACATAAAATCAACATTCTGAGGAAGACACTGGAGCAGGATCCTTGGCACTAGAGCGAGGAGGATCAAGATACTTCTCAATGCACTAGAGATGGCTCTCCAAGTTAGCTATCCTAGGATCCAAACTCTCCAAGCACGATCGTTAGTATCACAAGGCACACTTGATGTCATTCAAAGTAGAGAAGATGTCATATTTCTCCTCTTCTTTCTCCTTCAACACTCTGCCTTGGAGTGTTTTCAACTGCTAATGTAGGATAATGGAATTAAGGTATTTTTTTTGTCTTCTCCTAGTATGACCAGGGCTAAGAATTGAATGAGCAACCTCTTCAAGGATAACATAGGGGGTGGTTGAATGGTAAATTGGCACAACCTCTTAAGCATGAGTTTAGGCTTGAGATCTTCCTTGGGTCCCAGGCCCTCCTCTCCGTTTGTGACTGTTTGTATGTTGTCAAGGCATGGTACTTAGGGGAGGCAAATACCAAATGTAAAGCACAGGAGTCAATATACGAGAGTAGAGGAAGGGATGATAGAAACAAGGGATATTAGGAAAAGAGCTTAGCGAAAGATTGGGAGGAGGTTACTCAAAATCATCTAGCGTTGAAGGAAAGCATGGGCAGACAAGATGGAAATTGAAATTTCCTGAATAGGGTTGGAATACCAACAGTTTCTTGCAAAAATCAGAGCAAAAAACCAATTTGTGCATCTACATCATAATGTTCTAAAATATAAATATACAAAGAAGACCAGAAAGAAATGCAACTAGAATTTCTAGCAATGGGGAGTACCCCACAAGAAGGAATCCACACTCCCATAGTCCACAAGTGTTGATAAATAGTCAAAGACTTCCTAGTTGTGCCAATTGCGAGTTCTAGTTCTTGATTGAACCCTTGAGACTAGTGAGCAACCTTGTTAACACTATTAGTAGTTATCATGATAGAGTTTCCCTTGTCACTCTGTACGTACCATTTCGACTCATCACCATTTAATTTTCCATAATATAAATTGAACTTAGGCACCTTGGCTCCATTTTCTAAAGAGAACCCCCAAGTTACAAGAGAAAAAGACTAAAGTACTCCAAATGTATAGTGAATTCCCTATGCATATACCCACCTCTCCAAAGGTCAATTTAGAAGAAATCCCACATGTAACTCGGGACAAACCAACAGACAACATAAAACTCATAGCGAGAATAAACTACAAACATAGGTGGAATAAGGTTTCTAACTTGCCTTGACAATTAATATTGATACAAGCACTCACATTCTTGATCCATGGGGAGGGTTGGTCACCCAATACCCTCTTAAATATTTTGAGAAGAGATAGGGTGGTGAGCTCAACCCAACATCAACCTAGTGGGCTCAACCCCAACATCAACCTAGTGCCTACATGTGCTATTCACTCAATTTGGGAATTCTTATTTTAATTATTATAATAAATAATTAAGACAATAAATACTTAATAATAAAAATATATTTATTAAATTAAACTTTTAAAATATAACAATAATAAAGATATATAATAAATTAAATGAATATAAATATGTTTTATTGAACTAAAAAATTATATTAACATAGATTTTTTTTTCCAAATTTCCTTTTGTAATTGTAATTATGTTTAATAAAACTTAACTTTAATATAAAAATCCTTTAAAAAGATTTGGATTTTTAAAACAAGGAAATTTATTAACTTATTAAGAGAGAGTTTTGTAAAATACCTTCTTACGCACTTATTTTCTATCATTGGTGCCTTTCATGGAGAATATCAGAGCTTTTCTGAAACGCAATTAGGTAGCAAAGGAACACAATTAGGTAGCAAAGGAATGCAATCAGGTAGCAAAGGAACTCATCAAAGGAATGCAATTAGGTATTAGAGTTGGAAAGACAATGCTAGCAAAGGAATGGATCAACATGAAGAGCTTATCTTTCGATAGAACCTATTTTCTCTTTGATGTGAGCGAAAATGTAACTGGTAGCTCTTTACATTTCTTGCAAAGTAAGCTTCTTGAGGACTTGAAAAACATGAATATTCAAATAGAGAGCATTACTCAAGGCATAGAGTTATCTCATATGATTACTTTTCCTTTGTAATTTTAGATAATGTAGATGACGTTCATCAGTTAAAGGCACTTCTACAGGTTCAAAATTTTCTCCATCATGAGAGCTTAATATTGATTACAACTAAGTCCAAAGATGTTCTTACAGACTCCGGAGTTGAACAGTCTGTTGGTGTCAAAGTATGAATCATGCAATTCACCCAATCCACATTATATTGTCAACTGGGGATTCTACCAATTGTTTTAAGGCTATCGTGCATTGTATGTGCAGGCCATAGTTTCCATACCCAGCAGTGAACATTAACTATAAATTCATCAATGTGTAAAAGTGAGCAATATTGTCACAGTAATAAGAGTAATGACAAGTAGTAATTGTAACAGCAATAAGAGTAACAACAATAAGCACTCACAACAACGGACTAATAAACATTCACATCAATAATAAATTCACAAAAATAAACCTGAAACACATATAATCCGGCAACACTTGGCTAGGGGAGTGGGCCCAACTCCTTGATCAGGGTTGTGGCGAGATCAACGAATCACAATATGCTCATAATATCAACTTGTCATTAATCACAGAAATATTACAAGTGTGTTGTTACAAACTCAAAGTCAGAGTATTTCTCGTGCAACCTTAATGACTCTTAACAGTCATGTCTTTCACAGCCTGCAACTCTACTTTACACAATTTGTCAATAATATAGCTCCTAGAATTACGAATTGACTACCCTTAATTACATGGTGGTTTTCAGAATGAAACAAAATGTTAAAAGATAATAGTGTGTCAATCGAAAGGTTGATTCATCGTTGTAGCCAATATTCAAGAATAACACTACCACCTTCATAGCATCATTTAGTGAATCACGGTTCTAGTCATTCTCCCTTTAAATCTACAAAAATAACTGAATTAGCAGGTTGCTTAGGTAATAATCCCCTATGACTATGCTTCATTGACAAATAATCCATAAAGACATGATGTGAGGTATACCTGTGCTTTTTAAGATATCGATTAACAATTATTAGCATGAAATGGATAAAAAGAACATGGCAAAAGGGTGAGTAAAAGTATGCAAACCTAGCTACCAACATCTCCCCCCAACTAGCCTTACTACATGTCCTCATGTAGTTCGTTGCCTACGCAGGTCTACGTTCAAGCTACGATGATCAGCGTGAAGCTGTGCAAGATCATATTTTGCAAACATCTATATCCTTAGAGGCTTGTACCCATCTGTTTGGATGACTTCTTTCCACCAATCCTCGCTTACCTCATAAGCTCGTGTTTATTGATCATCTAGTAGCTAGATGATGGGAAATTGAAACCTAAAACCCATACATTGGATCTCACGAAGTTGCATGCACGCAACATACCGGGGTACCCTATTTAGAGTCTGGGCAAAAAATTTCAAAATATCAAGATACAACTTCCATATGTCCATGATTTCATTGAAAACACCATAAGTGGTCTCAATCAACAACATGGGAAACCAGATATATTGATCACTTACTCGAAAACAAATACTTGAAATAAAAAAGTCTAACAACTACCAAGATTCCAACAAGTCTCCATTGAAGTCAATCGAGCCGGATCCTTGGCACTAGAACAAGGAGGGGCAAGAGGCTTCTCATCACACTAGAGATGGCTCTCCAAGTGAGCTATTCAAGCATCCAAATTCTTCAAGCAAGATTGCTAGTATCACTAGGAATTCTTGATGTCATTCAAAGTAGAGAAGATGTCGTTTTTCTCCTCCTATTTCTCCTTAACCACTCTCCCTGGGAGTGTTTTCAACTGCTAATGTAGGATAATGGAATTAAGGTATATTTTTTGTCTTCTCCTGGTATGACCAAGGTCATGAACCAAATGACCAACCTCTTCAAGGATAATAGAGGGGGTGGTTGAATGGTAAATTGGCACAACCTCTTAAGCATGGAACATGGAGTACCCCGCAAGAAGGCATCCACACTCCAAAAGTGTTCATGAATGATCAAAGATGTCCCAATTGTGCCAATCGTGAGTTCCAACTCTGGATTGAACCCCTGAGACCAGTGCGCAACCTTGTTAGCACTACTAGTAGTGAGTGTGATAGAGTTCCCCCTCTGACTTTGCACATTCCATTTAGGCCCATCATCATTTATTTTTCTATAATTCAAGATGAGCTCAGTCACCTTAGCTCCATTGTGTGGAGTGGACACCTAAGTTAGAAGAGCAAATAGACTAAAAGTATTTTGAATGTACACTAAATTCCCTATACATATACCACAACTAACTAAAGATCAGCTCAAAAGAAATCCCTCTCAGAAGAAATCCCATGTGCAATAGGGGACAAACCAACATACAACATAAAACACACCGTAAGAATACACTACCAACATAGGTGGAATAAGGTTGGTAACTTGCCTTCTCAATTAATGTCAATACAAGCACTCATATGCTTAATGCATGGGAGGGTTGGGCACCCACCACCTTCTTAAACTTTTTGGGAAGTGAGATCAGCCCACAACATCAACATTGTGTGAATATGTGCTATTCACCCAAACTCAGAATTCTTATTTTAATTATTATAATAAATAATTAAAGCACTAAACATTTAATAGATAAAATTAAAAAAATATAACAATAATAAAGAAATATAATAAATTAAATCAATATAAATATGTTTTATTATCTTACAAAATTATATCAGCATAGATTGTTTTCAAATTTCTTTCTGTAATTGTAATTCTGGTAAATAAAGGTTAACTTTAATATAAAAAATGTATAAAAAGATTTGGATTTTTAGAACAAGGAAGTTTATTAACTTATTAATAAAGAGTTTTGTAAAATACCTTGTTAGGCACTTATTTTCTATCCACGTGAAATCTTAAATTTTCTAATACCATGGTGAAACACCAATAGATAAGTTGTTCTCGAAAGTTGTGTGAAAGATTATATTTTCGAAATTTTATTTTTAATCAGTTTGTGTGATAAACAATACCCAATGTACATTTGAATGGTACTTCATTGGCTTCACATAAATTACTTTAATCACACCAAAATGATATTTTAAATGACATTTCGCTCTCATGATGAGGATAGAATAATAGGGAATTAAGTATTAACATAATGACAAAATTTGTATGAAGTATGTTCTTAAATTCTACTAACCGAGTCCAAATATCATCTCTTGATAATCATAACTTGTCTGTTTTATGAAATTTGTTGGAACCCACTTGTACATTGTTACACCACTACACTTCCTCCCTGTCACACCCTCTTTTGACGATTTCGACAAACTGTCTGCCAATATTACAGCGCTTTATTTCCACCTTTTGATAATCCCTAGTTGTGTGAATTGATCGTTATATTTTAATACGCAGCCATCCGATCTACAGTAATTCTCTCCACAATTTTCTACATTCCACTGACCTTTTCAAACGCAACTCGTTAGCTTGTCCGCCAAGTAAAATTAATACTTAATAAGTTAGAACGGCAGTACGTTTGTCTCCATCATTCCCCAATTTCAGACACTGAGAATCATATTTGCCGGTGTCCACCACACGCGCACAACAAAAGCACTAATAGTACCCTCACCAATGTTATGATCGACATTTTTCTAAATCTGCAATCGAGGATGTTATGATGGACATTTTTTTCTAAATTTGCAAGCGAGATAATGATAGTTGTTTAGTGGTCAATGTTATGATTGATATGTGATATTTTTTATAAATTTGCAACGGAGAATGTTATTATGATTGAATTTTTTTTTCAAATTTGCGATCGAGATAAAGATATGTTTAGGAGTTTGTTTATAGGTAAGTATAAACTCATTTTTTTTTAAGAAATTGACTCATACAAACTTATTGAATGCCTATATTTATTAAATTTTTAATATTCAATTATAATGATACTATATTTATTAAATTTTCAAAATTTTCAAAAATAGAAGTGGAGTTACTCTGGTTTAGTAGTTTTATTTATAGGTATTGTAAACTCAATTTTGTTTTAAATTAAATATACCAGCCTAATAAATTCTATATTATTAAATTTTCAAAATATTAAAAAAATTACAACTGAATTGGAAGTTGGAATTTACCATGTAAATTAAAAACCTTAAATATTGCAGTTGGTTTCATATTGCCTTAGTTACTTTTTCAAGCAAGAAAAACTAACAATCTTTCATTATAAAAAACAAAGGAAGTTACATCTTTGTTTAAATGTGATACATTTTATTGGCTCTTATTGGCCCTAGTTACTTGTGAGAAAAAGAAATTGGAAAAATTGCCATGATAAAGAAGTCATATACAATAAAATTTATATTTTTTCATTTAAAACCAAATTATTTCTCACATATATATAGTGTTTATGAGATCCATTATACTCGGAACAAAAATATATCAACTAATCAACAAACCAAATCTACCCATATACTAATATACATTTTATTTCCCCAACATTAACATTATTAGTTCTATTTTACGTGTAGCACGTCGTGTTATTAGTAACTATGGAGGTGCAGTTTCACCCTGTGTATTTTACGTTGCCTTTCTTGCAAATTAGTATGGAGAATAACTTAACAATTTGTTCTAGTTCTAGTTTTAAATTTTCCCCTTTTCTGCTTTCAGGAGTGGATGCCTCATTCGAATGTAAGCATTCGTTATTATATCTGCCGTGCAAATTGTTTTCATATTCCTTCTCAACAGTCAAACTTTGGTGTTGATATTAGGCAACGTAAGAGGTAATATCTAACATATGTTGATGTCTAGGTGCAGAGAAACATTATACCACCAGATTTTGAGAATATGAGAGTCCTTCAAAGAGGCTGTTGATTCGATTCATAGCACAAATGAGCTTTTGTTTCAGTGGGCTTGGCTCTCTCTTTTTTTGCTTTTGAAAGACAAGGGGAAGGCGACAGTGCGTTGTTTTCTTTATTATGGAATTTTGGCGTTATATGCGTGTTCATTCTGGCACGACGAAAAAGAACGGTTTGAAAGGAAGAATGATATATAATATTATAAAAAAGACTTCATGATTTTGACTTTGTAAAGAGACTCTGCCTTCCACAAAAGGGACGTGTAGATTCTTCCCGCTGCTTGTTTAAAGAGCACCGGCCAGCCACCCAGTAAAGTGGAACGTCTAAACCTATGATCATTCGTGAAAGCCTGCTATCGTCAAAAGATTTCAGCTTGGATTGTACTGCTTTTTATAATTTTTTTTTTTTTAAATAAAACTTTGAACGATAGAAAAAACCCTAATTAGCAATCCTAACTCTAAGATGATGCTACGTCAACCACATTAAATATATAACGGTTTGGTTTTTTACCAAATCTAAGCGATATCAAACTAATCACATAGCGACAAATAGTCTAACAGATGAAAATATTAGGTGGGCAAGGAAATGAAAAACCTGAGTATTATTATCATCATAAGATGATGATGATGATAAGATGTAACAAGCAAATCCAATATATTGGGTAGGTTATAAGTCATATAAAAGGTTATGAGCCCAATATATTGGGTAAGTTATAAACCAGTTATAAACCAATATTTTTTGTTTTTAAATAAAAGTTTGATATTAAATATATTAGTATAGATTTATTTTAAATAGGGATTTAATTTGAGTTTAGAGGATTAAATTTTTTGATTTTATTTTTTTTGAGTAGTATTTATTGTTTTTATAATAGTTGTTTAATATTTTATTTTAGATTTTTTAAATACTTTATTTATTTTACATAGCAAAATTTCAACTTTGATTATAAAAGAAAAAGATTACATATCATAGTTGGCTGTAAAATAAACTTCTAAACTCAAGAACAGTTTAGTTTTTAACCAAATCTAACCGATAATCAAAATAACACAAATAGTTGAATAAATAAAAAATTAAATAAACACAGGGAAAAAACTTAACTGAGTATTATTATTATAATAAGAAGATGATGAAAAGATGTAACAAGGAAATCTAATATATTGGGTAGGTTATAAGTCATAGAAAGGGAGATTAAAAATATAAGATAGCCTATTACATTTTATTTTTTAAATCATGAATGGCATATGAAAATACTCATTGGATTAAGCATACGAAGGCGTTTCTCTATCAGCCCCTCATGGATGTACTGGCGTTGATTTTTAATTTCTTTTTGAAGGAATATGTTGTGTAGGACGGCTGTTGCGAAAGGAGAGCGAAGCAATGGAATGGAAAGGTTGCAATTTCAATCAAAAAAAAATTGCTTTTGAACGTGGGCTGATCCATGTTGCTGCTTGTAACGTGGCATCGTTCAGTGCGTGGAAGGGGGAGACCCATAGTGGTGTTTGCTCGGGACTGCAAAGAATCACAGCCACAACAACACGACATAAACTCAAGGGATGGATATGGATATGGGCGGAGTCGAATACTTAGGATACATATAAATATGGTTAATTATTTTATCAGGTCTATATCAATTTAATTTAAAATATTAAGAAATCGGAAATAATTTAAAATATTGGGAATTAGAAATAAGCTCACTTGGTAGCAGCTGAATAGCGGAGTTTCCATGCCCACGGTAAGGAATCTTTTCAAGTCTTTGAATAAACAGATCGAAGGGTGGGAGCGTTGTAACAACTAACAACACACAGATGCCGTTCTTCTGTCCATCCTTTCATGGATTTACGCTCCGGGTTATAATGGATCCTGACGGTCTTGGAGTACGACTATTTGCACTGGTATGTTATAATACGCTTCAAATCAAAAAAACATTATGATAGATTGTAAGGGAGAATCCATTAACTAATTTAAGAATGCAAGTGCATAGATGATAACTTACAGTCTTTTAATTCTTATATTCAATTTATATTCATCTTCCTTTAGTTGTTGATGTTACACATATATGAACTGCACTTCGTTGTCAGTTTAATGGCAAACCAGGTTTTGGGCATATCTACTCGACAAGTTTAATGGTGAGCTAAGTTTTGGGTGTTTTTACTATTGGGCTTATTTCCTGAGCAACATTATACTAGTGGGTTCATATTGAAGGATATATATTGAGAAAAAAATTACATAATATATTAGTGATATATGCAGGTTAAAAGAGTTATAATATTGGAAACTATAAAAAATGGTGCTCAAAATTAATCAAAGAAAATATAAAAGGCTATAAAAAATGTTAATGAAAAATTGGATACCTATAATATCTAGTGAAAGTAAGGGTTTTTTAAATTGGGAAGCTATATTGGATTCATATTGGTAGAGAGTTAAATAATGTGATTTTTAGAGGGATTTTCCAATAGTCAAATTAAAAGTATTTTTTAATATTCTATGAATGCACGTCATAAGTGAAATCCGATGAATATGAAATAAATGAAATGTCTACTTGTTTTTCTGATTTCATGGATATAATTTTGTTGATTCCATAAGCATACGACATCTGCATATTCTAAAGAAACAAAGGTTGTAAACTTTTGCAAATATGTTAATTTAATTAGGCATCTATCCTTAATTTTATTATAGATGTCAATGTTAATTTTAAATGGTATTTGTATCGTAGTTTCAGTTATTGCAATTTGTTGATTCAATGGTGTGTTCAATTGAGTTTTCATTCTCAGTGAAGGCGGAATTTGATCTTGAAGGTATACAAAACCATAGAGAGAAAAAA
Organism: Pinus taeda; assembly: GCA_000404065.3. NCBI lineage: Eukaryota > Viridiplantae > Streptophyta > Pinopsida > Pinales > Pinaceae > Pinus > Pinus taeda. The sequence goes on along the minus strand of APFE030386404.1, from coordinate 146,919 downwards.
CAATTCTAATGAAGTACCCAAAAATGGTTTACTAGCTAGAGTATTAGACGAAGAAGAAAATATTTCGGAAACAATTATCTAGGTGATTTCATCATTTCTCTACTTTTCGCTGGTAATGATACTACAACCAAGACAATGTTACTCGCTATACATTTTCTTGCAATGCCATTTGTTGTACATTTTCTAACCAGTTGTCCTAAAGCTTTGGAGTAGTTTCGCTATACATTTTCTTAACGGTTGTCCTAAAGCTTTGGAGCAGTTTCGCTATACATTTTATTACAATGCTATTTGTTGTACATTTTCTTACATGTTGTCCTAAAGCTTTGGAGCAGTCTAGAGTGAGTATAAAAGTTAACTTATATTCTAGGAGTAGTCTAGAATGAGTATAAAAGTTAACTTATATACTAGACAGAAATTTGGCTATTCGAGTCACAAGATCGACAAATCCGCAAGATAAATCACATGACTATTGTGGAAATGAATTGATGTAGGTTGAGTATGATTTATTAATCAGAAAAGGAATAGGCCAAATAAATACTGACTTGGGATGATTACAAATGAACGTTGTTCACTAGATTTATAAGTACATATTCCAGCCAATTTTCAATTGAAAATAATTAATATAAATAAATACTTGTAGTTTTTCTTGGGATGATTACAAGTGAATGTTGTGTAGGTCGAATAGGTAAATGAGTAAAGAAAGAAGGCATTTGTAGTTATACATTAACCAAGAAAAGAATATAACTAATAGGAAAACTGAATGCAAACACACAAGTAATAACACATGATTTACGTGGTATAACCTTAACAAAGTGTCAAGGAAACATCCACAGGGCAAGGGATTAGAATCTCTATTCAATCAATAATGATTCTCCATATAATAGTTCAGGCATTCATCAGTTTTATATGAGTTTCCTTAGTTACATAACTGATGTTTCGGTATAAAACTAACTTGTTACATTTTACCCAAATTTACATAATTAGTTGTCAAACTTCCAACAAACTCCACCTTGACAACAATTTTCCTAATCCCTTGCCCATGCCCATTCATCATCTTTTATGCAAGCCAAGAGAAGCTAAACATCATCGCAGCTTCTCTACTGTAACTGGCTTTATGAATATGTCTTTACAATTCTCTCGCATATGGACCTTTTGAACAGCTACTTTTCTGCCATCATTCACATGTCTTGGAAAATAATACCTTACTTCAATGTGCTTGGTTTTGCTATGATAAGCAAAATTTGTAGCCAAGTTAATAACACCTTGACTATCACAAAGTACATTCACTTTCTCCTACGTCCTTCCAATCTCATCAAGCAAACCCTTTAACCAGATTGCTTCTTATTGGCATCTGAAGTAGTTATATATTCTTCTTCGATCGTGGACAATGCAACTGTTTCTTGAAGCTTTGACATCCAACTAATTGCTCCACCTGCAAGAGTAAAGCCATAACCTGTAGTAGATCTTCTTTTGTCCAAATCACCTACATAATCAACATCTACATATCCACAAACTGATCCTTCACTACCACTAAAGATGATGCAATGGTCTCTTGTGCCTAGCATCCGTTTCACTGCTCGTAGATGTTCTTCACTTGGATTTGCCATGAACCTGCTAACAGCTCCAACTACATGTGAAATGTCAGGTCTTGTAGATACCATCGTATACATTAAGTTGCCTATAACATTTTCATATGGTACATGAGACATATATTTCTTTTCTTCATTAGTTCTAGGACTCAAAGCCAAAGAAAGCTTAAACTGGGAAGCTCACAGAACATTAACAGGTTTCACATTGTTCATACAGAAATTTTCAAGTACTTTCTCCACATACTTCTGCTGTGATAACCAAAACTTACCACTTTTCATGTCTCTGTGTATCTCCATGCCCAAGATATGTTTTTTTGCTCCAAGATCTTTCATATCATACGTCCTAAAAAGCTGAGCCTTTAGCCTGTTGATCTCTTCCATGCTTTTGTGCCATTTTCCATTTTAAGCTATCTATATCATCTACTACTTCTTGATAAGAAGAAGGTTCTCCATCTTCAGTAATCAAAGAAAAAGTTGAAGTAGGATCTTCATACCTTTTGGGAGTTTTTCTTTCCCTTGTAGACCTTCTTAGAGTGACTAGTTGCTGAAATGGCTAAAAAACTTGAACTGGTTCAGAAACTTCAATAACTTCCTTTGTATCTTGAACACCTTTTTCTCCAGAAGTCTCTCCTTCCTTTTGCATGTCATCGAAAGGTCTAGCCTCCAACTGAACTTGTTGATTTGGCGATACGTGTTCCTGTTCAATTCTTTCAACATTTGATTTTAAAAGAGAAGAATCATCAAATGTTACATCTCTACTAATGACGATCTTCCATAGTGTAGGATCCCACAACCTATATCCTTTCACTGCATAGTCATACCCAACAAAGACATAACATTTCGATTTTGGATCTAATTTTGAACGCTGATTTTTAGGAATAAGAGAATAAGCATCACAACCAAATATCCTTAAATGTGAACAATCACAAGACTGACCTATCCAAACTTCTTCAAGAATTTTACAATTAATTGCTCCTGAAGGTGATCTGTTAACTAAATAACAAACAGTGGATATTGCTTCTACCCAGAACCCCTTTTGCAAGTTAGCATTGTTGATCATGCTTCTGGCTCTTTCCATAAGAGTCTGATTCATGTGTTCAGCAACACCATTTTGATGAGGAGTATAAACAACAGTTTTGTGTCTAATAATTCCTTCATTCTTATAGTATTGTTCAAATTCAATTAAGGTGAAATCACCATCATTGTTAGTTCTTAAAGATTTAATAGATTTGCCTGTTCTTTTTTCTACCATTTCATTAAATTGTTTAAAGACATTGAATACATCGGCTTTATTTTTTAGCATAAAGACCAAAACTTTATGGAGAAATCACCAATAAATGTTAAAAAATAAAGAGAACCTCCATATGATACGATAGGAGATGGTCCCCGCAGATCAGAATGAATATAGTCTAAAATATATTTACTATTATGATTTCCAGTTTTAAATCTCTGTTTACACTATTTTCCATGCACACAATGTTTACATAAATCTAACTTCAAAGGTTTCAGATTAGGAAGAGATTTACATTTCATCAGTATTTGAAGACCTTTCTCGCTCATGTGACCCAATCGCTGATGCCATAGACGAGTACCTGTTTTTTCCTTTTCTGATGCAACTGCTACTTCACTGACCTGAGTACTTCCTTTTAATCTGTAAAGATTTATAACCTTCTCTACTTTCATAACAACTAGGGTTTCTTTAAGGACTTTTGGCACGCCATTCTGACCTGTAAACTTATAACCATCCGAATCCAACACTCCCAAAGAAATCCAAGTTTTCTTCAAATTAGGTACATCTCTAACACTAGTTAATGTTCTAACTATGTTATCATACATTTTAGTCCTAATATTTCCCATCCCAAAAGTCTGACATGATACATTATTACCCATAAGCATAGAACTACCATTTACATTTTCATACGAAGTAAAACAATTTATGTGTGGACACATGTGATGAGAAGCACCAGAGTCTAACAACCAACTTTCTAAACCCTGAGAGACATTACATTCAGGTGAAGTTTCATCTATCATACATAATTGTTCAGTAGATAAAACTTCATCTATCATACTTGAATCGACCTGATTTGCTTCTTTTTTCAGGTTGTTAGATTCTTTTTGTTTCCAATAATCTTTCTTCAGGTGTCCGATTTTATTGCAATGTCAACATTTTTCCTTACACTTCTTTCCCTTTGACTTAGATCTAGAAGACCCCCTTACTTTTTCTCCTCTTTCCTTTGACCATCCTCTAGCTATGCTGGCTTCTAATGTCGCTGTTTCGATACTAGATTTCCTTCATACTTCTTCAGACAAGAGAGCTCCCATGACTGGTTCAAATTTCAAAGAATTATCAATGCTCAAGCTGATTGAAGTTACGAAGTGATCCCATGATTCGGGCAAAGAACACAACAAGGTTATAGCTTTATCTTCTTCCTGAATTTTAACTTCCATATCTGTTAATTGGCATATAAGTGTACTAAAAACATTCAAATGTTCTGCAACTTTTGAAACCTCTTTCACTCAAAGACTGTACAATTTTCTTTTTAGACAAATTCTATTGGTTAATGACTTTGTCATATAGAGTTTTTCCAGTTTTTCCCATAAACCTGAAGTTGTACTCTCTTCAACAATGTTGAAGAGAACCTCATCCACTAGGCATAACCTGATGGTACTGAGAGCTCGGGCATCCAAGACCTCCCACTCCGAATCAGTCATGGTTGCAGGTTTCTTAGTTGCCCCATCCAATTCCTTGTGCAACCCTTGTTGCACAAGAAGATACCTAACCTTCACTTTCCAAAGAGAAAAATTGCTCTTGCAAGTGAATTTCTCCACCTCGAATTTTGCATTCGACATCTTGGCCATTTTTTCCTAGGGTTTCAGTCTTCAGTCTTTCAACTAGGGTTTATATTTTCTTCTTTCTTCAAAAACTTGTTGTATATTAAAAATAAAAAAAATCCCTAAAAAACAACCCTTCAACAGTTTTTTATTTTCAAATCCTTTGTTTTCTTTCCTTCAATTTTAATGGAAAAAACCCCTTTGATTTTCTTGATTTTTCTTTCCTCCAAATTTCAACAAATCCACCCCTTTAAGAAAAAAACCTGATTTTCATTTCAATTTTTGTGTTATTGTTTTTCAAAAAAAAAAACTAATTTCGGAAAAACAAAAATCCTTTGATTCTTGCCCAAACTAAAAAAAAAAATTCTGCAAACTTTGATTTTTTTTCAAATATCCATATTCAGATATACCCATAATATTTTAGCATCCTTGCAGCAACACTCAATGACAACTCTTCCACGTAGAGGGTAACATTTTGGCAACACAGCTTCTTCAACCACGCAGAGAATGGACACACATAAAGGTATTCTCCAACACCTCCAAGCCAGCAATAGGCACAATCCTCCTCACACAAATGGCTGATGGTAGATGGCTCTACACGCAAGCAACAGGCTCTACATGTAGGCAACATCTCCTCACACAGAGATCATGCTCCTCACACCACACAACAACGTCCTTTCTGCTCCAGCACGTAGATAGCAATGGAGTTAACGCAACCACCCTTAGCCACACAGCAATGAAGTTCATGCAGAGGGGTTTGGAAAACACGCTTTGGTCTTCATGGCCTCCCCTCATAGAATACATGGCGCCTTCACACAGCAAATGCAGGTACTCCCACACAAAGACAGGTAGCGTACTCCTCCTCAATGCAGAGAGAAAAAAAACACGCCTCCCCATAGAGAATACACACAGAGGGACTTCTCCTCCTCAATGCAGATGGCCTCCTCATGCAGAGACAACAACTCACTCCACACTTACTCGCCTTCACGTAGAGACAATAGCTCCATGTTTTTCCACTCCACGCCAGATTGTCCCCCCGTTTTTTCCACAGGAAGATTGCTAACTCAAACTCAACTAACTCGCTCTGATCCACTTGTAGGTAAAATAGGTGAATGAGTAAAGAAAGAAGGCATTTGTAGTTATACATTAACCAAGAAAAGAACATAACTGACAGGAAAACTGAATGCAAACACACAAGTAATAACACAGGATTTACTTGGTAAAACCCTGACAGAGTGTCAAGGAAACATCCATGGGGCAAGGGATTAGAATCTCTATTGAATAAATAATGATTCTCCATACAATAGTTCGGGCATTCATCACTTTTATATGAGTCTCCTCAGTTACATAACTAATGTTTTGGTATAAAACTAACTTGTTACATTTTACCCAAATTTACATAATTAGTTGTCAAACTTCCAACATGTTGTTCACTAGATTTATATGTACATATTCCACCCAATTTTCAATTGAAGTAATAATTAATATAAATAAATACTTGTAGTTTTAAGAACAATTGGGGTACCTTTGGAAATATGATTTTTCTAATATTTCAACAATAAATAGTAACAAAAGAATTCAAATGCACCATAACAAAGGGAAACATAAACCTATATGTGAGATTTAGAACATATAATAAAAAGTTTAAATGTTATATTACATTTTGAAGAGGTTTTGAAAATGATCTTTAAAAATTTTAAATGTTATATTACAATTTGAAGTGATTTTGAAAATGACCTTTAAATTTTTTAAATAGATTTAATTTTATTTTTTTCTTTGAATTTTTGTATTAAAAAAATAAAATATTGTTTGGTGAGTTCTATAAAAATTGAAATAGATTTATGTTTTTATTAAAATTCTTGTTATTTATAAAATTGAAGTTTAATTATAATTATTATTTTCATGATTTCTTTATAATTTTGGACTTGTCACAAAGATTATGTTGATATGAAAATCAACCATGGTTAAGCATGCTCAACCATGGTCCACCGTCGCATCATGACAATGATTGTTTCAAATGGAAATCAACCATGCTTAACCTTATATAAATTCAATCATGGTCAGTTATGGTTAATCATGGTCATCCATGGTCCAGAATTGCATTGTCACAAACATTGTCTCAATATGAAAAGCAATTATTGTCTCAACCATGGTCCAACATCGCATTTTGATAAACATTGTTGCAACATGATAATTATGGAAAACCATGGCCACTCATACTCAACCATGTTCAACCATATTTTATAAAATCAAACATAGTCATCCATGGTCAAACATGGCCAAGCACGGCCAAATGAAACAATGTAACAAATATTGTCTTCATATGAAAATAAACCATGGTTAAGCATGGTCCAATGTCGTTACAATGATTGTTTCAATATGAAAGTCAACCATGTTTATTTTAGTATTTATAATACTTATCTTAGTGTTTATATATATTGGGTATATAATATTTGTCCGTTGGGTTTAATATTATTCCCTTGGGTTTATAATATCAATCCCTTGGTTTTATTATTCCTTTGGCTTTATAATATCAATCATGGTCAACAATGGCAAGTCATAAACAACCATGGTTAACCATGTTCAAGCATGGTCGAATGTTGTATTGTGATAATGATTGTCTCAATATGAAAATCAATCATGGTCAACCATGGTCCAAAGTCGCATCATGAGAAATATTGTCTCGATATGAAACTCAATCATGGTCCAACATCACATTGTGGCAATGATTGTCTCAATATGGAAATCAACCATGGTCGACCATTTTTATTTTAAGGTTTATAACATTTATCTTAGGTTTTATATACCTTGGGATTATAATTTTTATATCTTGGGTTTATAATATCAATCCCTTGGTTTTATTAATCTAAGTGTCCATATTCCTAGGGTTTAATATTATTCCCTTAGCTTTATAATATCTTGGGTTTTCAGTGTTAATCCTTGGGGTTTATTATTTCCTTGGATTTATAATATCAATCATGGTCGACCATGGTCCAACGTGGCATTGTGACAAATATTATCTCAATATGAGAATCAACCATGGTCCAATGTTGCATTGTGACAAATTTTCTCTCAATTTGAAAATAAATCATGTTTAAGCATGCTCAACCATGGTCTAACATCACATTGTGACAAGGATTGTCTCAATATGAAAATCAACCATGTTTATTTTAGTGTTTATAATATTTATCTTAGGGTTTATATATCTTGGGTTTATAATATTAGTCCCTTGGGTTTAATATTATTCAACCATGGTTAACCATGGTCAACCATGTTTTATAAAATCAACCATAGTCAACCATGGTTAATCATGGTCAACCATGGTCTAATGTCGCATTGTGACAAAAAATGTCTCAATATGAAAATCAGTCCTTGTCTCAAGCATGGTCTAATGTCGCATTATGACAAAGATTGTCTCAAAATTATAACCATGGTCAACCATCATCAACCATGGTCAATCATGGTCAACCATGGTCGACCATGTTTTATAAAATCAAATATGGTCATCCATGGTCAATCGTGGTCAACCATGGTCTAATGCCACATTGTCACAAATATTATATTGATATGAAAATCAACCATGGTTAAGCATGCTCAACCATGGTCCAATGTATATAATAAACCCAAGGTATATAATCCCTTGGGTTTATTATTTCTCTAGGTTTATACTATAAATCCCTTGGGTTTATTATTCCCTTGTCTTTATATTAACAATCATGGTCAACCATGGTCAACCATGTTTTATAAAATCAAACATGGTCATCCATTGTCAATCATGGTCAACGATGATTGAACGTCGCATTGTCACAAAGATTCTGTTGATATGAAAATTAACCATGGTTAAGGATGCTCAACAATGGTCCAATGTTGCATTGTGACAATGATTGTCTCAATATGAAAATCAACCATGGTAAACCATGTTTATATTAGTGTTTATAATATTTATCTTAGGGTTGATATACATTGGGTTTATAATATTAATCTCTTGGGTTTAATATTATTCCCTTGGGTTCATAATCCCTTGGGATTTTGATATTAGTCCCTTGGGTTTATTTTTTCCCTTGGGTTTATTATATCAATCCCTTTGGTTTATTATTCCCTTGGGTTTATAATACCAACCCCTTGGGTTTATTATTCCCTTGGGTTTATAATATCAATCATGGTCAAACATGGTCAATCATAGCCATCAATGGCCAACCATGGTCAAGCATGGTCGAATGCCACATTGTGACAATGAATGTCTCAATATAAAAATCAACTATGGTCAATCATGGTTCAATGTCTCATTGTGACAAATATTATCTTGATAAGAAACGCAATCATGGTCAAGCACGGTCAGCGATGGTCCAACGTCGCATTGTGACAAGGATTGTCTCAATATGGAAATCAACAATTATCAACTATGTTTATTTTAAGGTTTATAATATTTATCTTAGGGTTTATATACCTTGGGATTATCTTTTTTATCCATTGGGTTTATTAATCTAAGGGTTCATATTTTTAGGGTTTAATATTATTCCCTTAGGTTTATAATCCCTTGGGTTTTTAGTATTCCATAAGGTTTATTATTCCCTTGGGTTTATAATATCAGTTATGATCAACCATCTTTTATAATCATGCTCAACCATGATCCAATGTCGCATTATGACAAATTTTGTTTCAATATGAAAATCAACCATGTCAAACCATGGTCCAATGTTGCATTGTGGCAAAGCTTCTCTCAATTTTAAATTCAGTCATGGTCAAGCATTCTCAACCATGGTCCAACGTCACATTGTGACAAGGAGTGACTCAATATGGAAATCAACCATGGTCTACCATGCTCAGCCATGTTTATTTTAGTGCTTATAATATTTATATTAGGGTTTATATACCTTGGGTTTATAATATTTGTCCCTTGAGTTTAATATTATTCAACCATGGTTAGCTATGGTCAACCACGTTTTATAAAATCAATCATGGTCAACCATGTTTAATCATCGTCAACATTGGTCCAACATTGTATTGTGACAAAGATTCTCTCAATATGAAAATCAATCATTGTGTCAACCATGGTCCAATGTCGCATTATGACAAAGATTGTCTCAATATGATAATCATGGTTTACCCAACCATGGTCAACCTTGGTTAGCCATGTTTTATATAATAAAACATGGTCATCCATGGTCAATCATGGCCAACCATGGTTGAACATTGCATTGTCACAAATATTCTATTGATATGAAAATAAACCACATTGAAGCATGTTGAACCATGGTCCAACATCGCATTGTGATAGGATTGTCTCAATATGACAATGTGGCATGCACAAATATGGTCAACCATGTTTATTTTAGTGTTTATAATATTTATCTTAAGGTTTATATACCTTGGGTTTATAAGATTCGTCCCTTGGGTTTAATATTATTCTCTTGGGTTCATATCTGGGTTCATGTTCTTGACTTGTTCATGCTAAACCTTCACCATTAGCCAAAAGTGCTTAAATGTGTTGTTGAATCATTCATAAAAAGTCTTCAATATAGTCACCAAAGTGATTTTCTCTAGCCGCAAATGGATTTAAACACATTATATGGTAATGATTCGACGAACAAGTGCTTTCTACAAAAAGCATCACATATGAAATTCTGTTGGGTCCCTTAGTGATAAGCCATGAGGGATTATGCACCACTACAAACTTCCATTCCTATGTTTTTTATGCCTACACAAAACTAAGTAATAGTCTCAATATTTATCCCTTGGCCTTTATTTCTCCTCGAAAACTCTCTCGGTAAAAACCCTGTGAAGCACCTATGTTTTTCCCTGAGAACAATTCTTCCAATAACATGTTCTTACAAATCCACCATGATTTTGCTACACCCAATAAAAATACCATTAAGATGGCATGTCCACATGGGCCAATCACATAACCTTTGAGATGACCTTTCTGCCACCTCAAAGCAACCATGTTCCAAAACTAATTTCTGGGTATTCACTTCCTACGATACCTTTAGCTTCTTCCGAGGAGGTTTCTTCTAAGGAATGAGTTTCCTTCGAGATTATGTCACCTGTCATCATGCGTTGTAACCTACCTAACATGTGGTCCTATCATATTTTATTGAAGATAAGTTATTTTCCCACGTAAACTCCTTTTTGTCTAGCAGCATCGTCAATCGAAAGAGTCATGCATGTCCTCCATTGATTTTATTTAGAGGTTTACCTTTAGGGATGATGTGTCATTGCCAGTTGTATCCCACCTCTACAGAGGTGACACATGTTCCTCACTTAGTGGTTCCACGTGCCTCTCATTTTTAGTTGACTCAGGTACCTAAAAATGTTGGATATGCATGCCATATGTCACTGTCATAGGTGTCATGTCATGTTGATGTCATGTTACCACCATATCATCTTTGTCCAATCAAATCATTCCATGTGTCTCATTCCCATTCATCCATTATATCAAGTCCATGTCGACAGAATGAGGGTCTGAAGCCTTGTTTTCCAAGGCATTTCTTTGTTAAAAATTAGGAGTCTCAGGCTAATTATTCTCGCTACATAATCTCAGGATGAAAATCTCTGTTACTTGCCTTTGTAGTTCTCAATGATAACTGAAGATATATTTTGGAGAAATATTCGACGATTTTCTTTTGGTATCACCCTTCCAAGGTGCAGCCTTCCAAGGTGACGTGTTTGTGGCCTCCTCCATTGACCAATGATTACTCATTCTGCATACTCCATGTATTCCTAATGCTCTATACACACGCAAATTCAACCTTTGTGTTGAACTTTGGTTCCTTCACAGAAGGTCTCCTCGGTGAGTTGTAAATGGGTACCTCCCCACTCAACAATGCACCAATTGCTACTCTTCTCTGTTATGTTGTTGTAAATTTTACACACAAGGATCTATTGCTCTGTGATCTCATGCCCAGTTGAGATTGCTAGACAACAAAAGGAATGGCTAAGATAGTCCAAAAAAAGTTCCCAATATATAAATCGTGTATATTTGCGACTGCTTATGAAGTTTTAATAAAAATCACAAGACATAAACCTACTCTACTTCTCTTTGGAAAGTAATTCACAATGTAGAACAAAAAATTCAGACATGCAATAAGAATAACACATATTCACATAGTAGTTTTCCTAGGGAAAGAAATATGCTAAAAACCGGAATGCTTTCTTGCATTGATTTGATGAATATGGATGTATTACAATTTCTTTGCACCACCGAGCACAACCTGCAAGTGAATAACCTATCTAGATTTTCAATGAGAATATCTGACCTAGACTTAGTCTATTTTTGCCTCTCCTTGAGCCTATATTTCCTTGTGCAATTCATTGAGAAATTAAGCCCCTATTATTTAGAATTTCCCAAATTGGATTGCGCAATTCCTAAGGCTGATCATCTGACTGCATGCAACACCTGTACACTTAATACTAGTCTACAACTTATGTTACACTACCTTGGAATCTCCACCACAGTTGGGGAACTCGAATACTCTACATGCACTAGTTATTTTGGGTTGATTGATTATTTAACTGGATGATCGTTGAGTTCGACTAAAGTCCCACTGCACAACTTACCTTCCACTAGTTCCTTCAATAGTTCGAACTTGTTTAACTGAAAACAACTTGAGATAACTGACTTTGATTGCTACAAATTAGAAATTGCACATGTTTAACGAAAATATGACTCTTCCAACTCAAATTTACTAAGTCAACTAGGTGACACAATCCATGTCACACAAGTTAACTGCATCCAAGTTGTCTACTGATGTGGAAATTTGAATTTTCTCAATTTAATCAAGGGAAAATCAAATTGAGAATTTCTTGCTGCATTTTTCAACACTCCCTCTCAACAAGAAATGGATTATCAACCACCACTATCATGTACCTTTGGAACTCGAACTTCCCTCTTTACAAATCTTTTGTCAAAATCTCAATGTCTTATTCCTTTGTCGGAATGTACTCAAGCAACATTATCTGCCTCTAAACACAATATCGTAAATGGTGATAATGGATATCTATATGCTTTGATCGATTGTGAAATACAATATTCTCAAAGAGGTTGATGCAACTCTGATTATCACAGCAAATCCCAATTGGATCTATCATTTGACCAAATAGTCCAACAAGTATCTTTCTCATCTAGATTGCCTCACATTTTGCTTGACTTGTAGCCATGTATTATGCCTTTTCTGAGCTGAGCACCACAAATATTTTCTTCCTACAATACCAAGAAATAATTGTGGACCAAACACTGAAAAATACACCTCATGTACTATTCTGGTCTGATGGACTCCCTTCCCAATCTACATCTGTGAAGCCACATAATTTCACTCCCTATGTCCTTATGTACCATAGTCCAAACTGGGTGGTGCCTTTGAGATATAGTAAATCATGCTTAGTTTCCTTCCAAAATAATTTGGTTGACCTAACCATAGCACATATATAGTCATGTGTTCACAAGATACATGAGTGAACCCACTAGCTACTAATAAATGGTAGCATTTACTTCTTCACTTGAAGTGGCATCCTCCTTCCTCATGCTAATTGCTAGAGATGTCTCCATGGGTTTGCAACTCTCCATGCAAAACTTCTACAGTATCTCATTTGCATACTTTCCTTGAGAGACAAAAAGATCCCCATTGCCTTGCCATGCTTCCAACCTGAGGAAGTAGTGCATGAGACCCATGTCCTTCATTTCAAATTCACTTGCAAGGTTCTCCTTGCAAGATCTGATAAGCTATTCATCACGAGTTAAAATAAAATCATCAACATATAAGACAATAATGAGAAATTGAACTTCTACCAAGATATGAATGATCTTTTCATCCGCTTCACTTTTGGTGAAGCCCAAACCAGTAAGATAGCTATTGATCTTGGTGTATTGAGCAAATGGTTCTTTTTTGAGATCATACAATGCTTTCTTGAGTCTACACACATGAGACTCTCTATCAAATGTCTCAAAACCTTTTGGTTGCTCAATGTACACCTCGTCCTCAATAACCCCATTGACAAATTTTTTGTTACATCCATCTGGTGGATCTTCCACCCCATATATGTAGCTAGAGCAAGAATTAATCTAATAGATGAGTACCTTGATACAGGAGCAAAGGTCTCCTCATAGTAAATTCCCTCAACTTGAGAGCACCCCTTGGCCACAAATCTGGCATTTTACTTCTCTATACTATTAAAGGAAAATATGTTATTAAATAAAAATATGGTTCGTAAGGGTGACAGTGAACTAGAGATTGATAGGTTGAATATTTACCCAGCTGTTAGTGATTCTAGAACCTATTGCAATCATTTTTTATAGGAAAATATGGCTTCAATAAGAGTGCATACTAGGCATCATCTAGATCCTAATCCACCTGAGGTATTAACTAGTCTAGAGAAGTTACTTAGGAAGAAGAAACCTTCAAAATAAATAGACACTAGTGTCATAGAAAGATCCTTGTCCCTCCGTGAAAGAGTAAAATTGGTAGATGAGGTCTAGTTTTATTTGAAGTTTGAACATAATTTATTTAGATCTAAATTAGAGAAAAATCTAATAGAAACAATTTTTAATCAAGCTAAGTTAGAATCCTCTATTCCTTTTTAGAAAGAGAGTTTATTAGAAGAAGAGAAGGATATTTGGACATAGTTGCATAAGCTAGAAAATCTTGTCTATCATCTGCAAGAAGCTGCTTCTAAGCCCTCCATATTTCAGCATTTTGTTCCAACTTTTTCTTCCCCAATATTTGCTACTCCACTAAATATTTCGTTGTGTTTTGTTCATGTTGTTTCTATTATTTTTACCCCTCCTCCATCATAAATTGTTCAAACAATAGTCTCCTTACCTCCATCGTCCTCATTTCAAATCCCAAAAGTCAGTACAAGTCCATCTCATACAGTAATGGTTGCTCGTTATGCTTCATTGAATCTACAAGGTCCATTACATGATTTTCCATTAAATTATGGTCAGTGCTTGCCTCAATTCGATGGTACAGGAGTTATTACAACACAACAACACCTTGATAAGTTGAATGATTTCATAGAGCTAGAATAGGTAGATCATGAGGATGCTAAATTAAGACTTTTTGCTCTGATTTTTTTTGTGAAAAGTGAAAAAAATGGTTTAGAATTTTTCCAACTGCAAGTATTTCTAATTTCCAATGGCTTGGAAAAATTTTTCTTTCCAGATAGGAAGTCAATAAGAACCCTCTGTAGATATTAGCTGAGCATGAAAACTTGAATAGAGCTCGAGGAGAGTCAGTTCATGATTTTTCAACAAGATTTAATAAGGTCTATAATTCAATACTGACTAAAATGAAACCCCCTCTAGTGGTGGCTTTGCTTCATTACCCAGATGTATTTTATGTTGAGCTTTCCTATCATATTAGAGAAAGGAATCCAGCCACTTTGGAGGATATGAAAAGAAATGTTATTAGAGTGGAAGCTAATTTGTTGAACAAAAAGGCCAAAATGAAAGCTGAAAAAAGAGGACTTAAAGAGGAGGCTTCATATTCATCAAATAGAAGTTGGATGTCACAGTGAAAATAGTGGAAAATTTGGTGGAAAGATTGACCTTAGAGAACAAAGTTGTTGGTAGAGAATAATAGGCACCTCCTCAAGTATGAAATCCAAATTTTTGAAGGCCTCAAGTTCAAATACAAGAAAGAGAATAGTGAAATCAAGGAGATCAATAACAAATTAGACCTCCTTTCCAAGAGAATTTTGCAGAAGATGAAGAAACAACAAAAGTTCAAGATTAGATACATTATTTTGGTGAACAAAAGGACACAATATTTTTGACAAAAGAAGAACATGACTTGTTCTTTCAGCCATGGGAAGATATCATGGATAAGGAATCAAAAGATTACAAGAAGGGTTACCAAATTGTTATAGCATTGTTTACCACTCTTGGTAGATTTGATGGTCTGGTTATGGCCTAGGGCAACCGTTCCTTTCTAGACTTGGTCCAAAATCCAAAAAATAGTGGCTTATTTTCTATACGCCACGTTTCCTTGTGTTAAAATTGTGTACACGCGGGTCATCATATACCCAACCAACTTATATGTGTTAAAACACTTAAAAATAATAAATATCCTTAATTTCAGGCGAAGTTTACAGGTTTTGCCTATTGCTCACCTATTATAGCCCATGGTCCAACTGTTTCCCAACTGAAAAAACTGATTTGAAGAAGTATAAATAAACCTCCATGGGAAGGCATAAAGGGGAGAAGAGATGAGATATTGATATTATAGTTGATTGATCCCTGATCAAGTCTGATGAAATACCTGTGCCTCCTCCACTCCCCAAGCTCTAGGAAACTCTTGTTTCCTCTTTTGAGATATCCTTGATCCCTCTTGTGATATCGTTGTGTATGTTGATGGAGGAAGATTGTTGAGGCTGGGACAGGACGGATCCGGAGGACGGTTCCACTTGGAGTGGGAGGAAGACTCAGCTTGTAGTTTTTCATCTTTCTTGTAGCTTACATCAATAAAGAAATGTTGTTATGTTCCTAATATTTATCGTGTTTATGCATTGATAAATGCTGTGATTTGTTTATAAATCTTATATTAATATGAAATTGTTCATTTTCTTATATGATATGACATATATATCATGAATATGCTTATGTTACTATTGTTGTATATGCTTTTCTTAGATAATTTACAGGTTTCAAAGGAATTGGAGGAAGTAGAGGGTTTGAACCCTACAGGATCTACCCAAACGTAGGACCTCTAGGTAAGGTCACTTCTTCCTAGTTCAATAGTATAAGCATTTAAATTATTTTTCTAAGAATTTCTTATTGTTGTTTCCCTTCCGCTCTATTGGGGTGTTCAACCCAACACCCTTGGGTGTTCCCACCTGCAACAGAATTGGTGACTCCACTGGGGAAAACATTCTTGTTTTTCCCAGCTTGAATTGTTTGTTCTCAATCAGGGTTTGTTTTCTTGATTGCTTGCTTTTACAATGTTATTTGAGTTATTAGCTTTCCAGGCATCAAGTCTGATCTTCTAGATCAGGAAATGATTTTTTCTTTTCTTGATTGATTCTTTTATATGATTTTTTCTTGGAGTACAGTCATGTATACATGCTAGTTTCCTCAAGCAGACCCGCGTATACGTGAGTTTCCTATGTTTGAAACACATGTGCATGCGTCTATGTCTTTACATAGTCACGTATACATAATTTTGGATTGTTTTTCAAAATCGTTTTGCTCAATTAGGTATGTTGCCTGGTGAATTCTGTTATTTTTTGGTCATCCATTGTTACTAGAACTCGGTTCTCTTGCAAGTTCTCATTTTCAAATCTCCTTCTCAGTGAACATCCTAGTTGGCCTAGGATTGCTTTTGGAGCAAGTTTTTGGTTTGTGTCTTGGGTTCAAGGCTTTTGTTTGAAGTTCTTGGATGTTTTGGTTATCTAGAACAATAAATTGTTTTTTATTTCATTTATAACCCAGATTTCAAATTGTGTTGCTTTTCTTTCCTTTTTGGCCTTGTTACCTTTTGTACTTTTTGAAGTGTTTCTTTGGAAATCTTGAGAGTTTTTCTTTCTTGACATTTTGTCAGTTTGTTGAAGTCTTTTACTATTGTTGGGGTCAGTTTGTGCAAGTTTGTAGTCATTCTTGTTTCAAGTTTCATTTATTAATGAGTTTTATAACTTGCAAGGTATAAGGGCTCCTTGTGCTTGTTTCTGGATCTTTGGAATTTTGTATTTCTTTTTGTGACGTCAAAATTTTCTTTAGTTTCATTAAAAGAAAAAATACAAAAACATAGATTTTTCCTTAATGTTTCTTTCCAAGCCTTTGGTTCTTTGGTTTCTTTTGGTTTTGCTTTTTTGAGCAATTGTGATCTTTTTCTCAATTTGTGTTGTTTGGTTTTGAGGGAAATTTGTTTTTAAATTTTGTGCCCTCTTCATTATCAAGTTGGCTGATTGACCTTATAAGGAAACACTTTTGCTTATGTTGTGAGTATTCATAGGATCTTGCATCAGCATTTAAATTTGTATTAGGTTATTTTGCATCATGAGCATTCTTAGTCTTTTTAGATTTTGATAGTGTGTGGAGTGTTTATGAAAAGAAAAGAAAAAAAAAAAATTCTTATATAAGTTTTTCATAGAACCAAGTAGAAATCCATCTTCATCGAAAGAAAATAGTTTCATGCATATAGTTAAGTTTCTATTGGTTTCTTTTTCGTCGAAAACATCATCAGTTTCACTCTTGTTATACCCTTGACTCAATGAACATCCCTCTAAAATCAAGCAATCTAATGAAAAGAACTAGAATTTTTCTATTTTTTCATTAATGAACACCAACAAGTTTAAGTTATTTAGGGCCTTGGAATAGGTAAGTGGAGCGTTAACTCTCCAAGGCCGCTTAAATTATCAAACATAGAAAATGAATAACGAGCGATATCCAAAATTGTTATAAATACTGGGAAGCTCCATGAATGGGAGTTAAGCACGACAGAGAGTGAAGACAAGGAAAAGAGATACTCCCTCTCCTACTTGTTGGATCCCACCTCACGACTGTTCCACACGGATTTTGATACGAATTGGTGCCCATATTTTCCTTTCCTAGGGATCACATAGGTGGCTGTGGAGGGGAATCCCATGGCACCTAAGGCAGACGTTGCATCAAATTCATCAGTACTTCTAGAGGGTACCCTTGTGAATCTTGGTTGCTTGAACTGGCAAAGGCTTTTATCTAGATTTTAGCGCAATTATTTATGTTACCTTTGTTGGCATTATGATACATATGTTGTACTTGATGGCAAACCACTTGTAGCAGAACAACTCACTTGTATATGGTAACTAGATGAATCTACAGGAGAGATATCAGATGTGACAAAATGCATGGCAGTTGTGTTTACAGATGTGACAAAATGCAGGGTAGTTCAAAGGAATCATCTCACAAGTAATATGGAAAATCACATTATAACAAGTCTATGCAGAGGGAAAAAGTAATGGTATAAGAGAATAGGATGAAGGAACAAAGGACTACAGATCATAATCAAGAAATTGAAGAAAGAGAATGGTTTAAGAAGTATACATTGGTTCACCTTATCGAAGTAGCGTATACACGTGGGCTCATGGAACAGAAGAAGTGTATAAGTAAGCAAGCACTTTCACAGAAGGAAAAGCGTGTATAGTATGGAAATCAAGGTTTTGGTCCAAGGTATCAGTCCGAGGTTTTGGTCTAAGGTATTCATTCCAAGGTATTTGGTCTAAGGTATTGGTCTGAGGTTTTGGTCTGAGATTTTGGTCCAAGGTATTTGTCTGAGGCATTTGGTCCAAGGTATTGGCCCAAGGAATTTGGTCCGAGGTATTGGTCCGAGGTTTTAGTCTGAGGTATTGGTCCGAGGTTTTGGTCCAAGGTGTGGGTCCGAGGTATTTGTTGCAAGGTATAGGTCTGAGGTATTTGTTTTGACTTATTGGTCCCAGGTATTGGTCCTAACTGGTTTTGGTCCAAGGTATTGAGAAAGGCCTAAAAATATATAAGGAGGAGAAGATGAAATGGATAAGAACACAAGTAATGAATATCTTATGAAGTTTTAGATCAAAATAAAATATGCATGTTATGGGTTTCTGATGCTTTTCCTAATCTAGACTAAATGTGCACCTGAGTGTTTGATGATGGATGAGATCTAATGATGGATTAGGATCATAATGACTTATCATTATGTGATCTGATAATGGATGGGCTAGATCTAAGTGCTAAAACATTTTTTATCCTTTATATGGGATGATCTAGGTATGCCTGAAGTTGAGATTTGCATCAAAGTTATAAGTAAGTATTTGCAGATCTATATATTGGTTCACTTAGGTGAAGGTGCGTATACATGCTGGTTCGTCTCTTCCAAGTAGTGTATGAAAAATAAAAGCTTGATGTTGAAGGATGACTGATCTATCAGATTAGTGTTGCTATTTTACTGTTGTCTGTCAATGAAGTCTTCTTAGATATGAAATTAAAACTTAATGCATAAAGAGTTTGTGTCGAATTGATTAATTGATTGAGAAAGAATAGTGATCCTTGTTGCTATCTCTTTAGAACTATGTAAGATGACAATGATCTTCAAAATGTCACTCATTGGTACAATTTGTGGTTCAAAGGTTTTATGATATAGTATATTTAGAGGTATGTACAGGTTGGGAAAAAGGAAGTAGCGTATACATGCAGGTTTGCTTCATTAAATGAGTGTATACATTCTGACACATGACTTTTGAGGTTATAGTTAGTTTTGGTTGTTGATGCAATGCTTTGGTTCAGATTTATGTACTAGTTACAGTGATCTGTCTATTCTAGTTGATTGGTTGAATTTGATTAAGTTTGAATGAATGGTTGATTCAATTGTGTTAGAGGTTCAGTGATTGTTTGATTCAATTGTGTCAGAGGTTCAAAGGTTTCAGTGATTGATTGTTTCAGTTATATCAGAGATTGATTGGGTTTCAGTGATTGGTTGATGCAGTTGTTTTTTATGGTTGTATTACAGTGGTGATTGATTTTAAGCACCAATGTTACTAATGGTTCCAATATGAAAAATTGATGAAATGAGGCCTTCATGTGTATTGTTGTGTACAAGAAGCATCCAGTGTGAAAATTTATGAAACATGGTCCTTGGAGGATACTAAGGGTTGGAGCCTTCAGTGAGGAAGTCGAAGCTTCCTACTAGTAGTGGTTGGTGATTTGATTAGGGGGTTGGAGTTCCCTTCCAATAGCAGCTGGAGAACGAGTGAATGTTGTATCCTTCTATAGGTCAGAGCATATGTACTAGTAAATATATTAGGTAGTCCAAGAGCTAGGGGGTTGTAGTTCCCTTTGAGAAGAAGATGGAGAATGAGAGAAGGTTGTAGCCTTCTGCAAGTGGGTTCATGTGCACTAGTATGAGTTTGCACTAGTACAAGATTGTAAACACATTTTCTTATTATTAAAAGAAGACAGAGATGATAGCGGCAGGTGGTTTTCAGCCACATTGGGTTTCCACCTTAAATCTTGGTGTTCATGTGTGTTTCTTATGTGTGATGGTTTACTCTATTATTACTACACATGGTTATTGTTTAATGTTTAATAAAGTACATATGCACTAATTAAAGATCAACATATGATGAATTAATTGAATCATAAATTCACTGTATATATGTTGTTTTCCTTAAGAACAATTGCGTGCACACGTGAGTTCCCTTCTCTGAAGTAGCATATATAAATTTGATTATGGAAATGAAAAATTTATTGATTTGTAAATACTAATTCCCCTCCCCCCCCCCTCTCAGAGTTATTTTCAACAACCTTCGCTAGTAGGCCTGGGCCATGATTACCCCAGACTATTTTCAGAAGGTCCTTGTTTGTTCTCTTTCTTGTATTTTAGTGTCTGGTCCTCATCACCAGGAGCAGAAATACTTGAAAGTAGTTTGATTCACTACATCTTTGGGGATTTTTAGAGAGTGTTATTTTCTCCTAGTTGGCCTAGCTTTACAACTTTTTTGACTCTTTAATTATATTTCTTGAAATAATTAAAATTGGTTTATTGACTAGTTCGTCGGTCTAGGAGGCTTCACGGGCTTTCACCTACGAGTCTTGAGCCTTCTCCTCAAAGGTGTAGGAGAAACTATGCCATTTATTTTCAATCTATGGTAGCAGATGCATCGGAGATTCATCCTACGGTTGGAGTTATTGATTTACAAGATAGACCTGGTACAAGTACAAAGTTGGAGAGGAACCCTCTAGTTCTTTCAAGAGTCCTCTTCGAGTCGGAAGACGTTATTGAGGTCGAAGAGCTTCAAGAGTTTCCTTTCACTCTCAATTCTCCTCTTCCTCCCAATCACCTAAAATTTTTATTATACATCGAGACTCTAACCAATAGGCCTTCAAGCCTAGGTTTCTTTCAATCTTTTCCTTTGATGACCACTACTAGAAGCGTGTCATCCACCATGAGTGCTACTAGTATGCAAAGTCTTATATTCGTACAAGGAGGAGGAACGATTTCCATACCTTTTGTTACTCCTAGCACTGTTATATTTGGCTCTACTTCCATTCCATCTTCGAGTGGGGATACTTAAGGTTTTGCCTCTAGCGTTGGTTTTTTCTCTTTTGGAATACCAACCAGAACTATTCCTTCAGTTCCGTTAAGTATTCAATTAGCTCCCTCCACATCCATGACTTCCATGGCAAGTGGGTCAGCTTTGTTTTATGACTTTCCTTTTGGGAGCAATCATATGCTACATTCTAACCCATCTTTAGGATCAGTGCCTTTTTGATGAGCCCCGGAAATGGGTAACTTTATGGGCTTATTGTTGGGTTGTGTTATATTCTTTCCACGACTAACCTACGTAGTGAACCAGGGGGTTAGAGCGGGGGAGGAGCCGCCCCTTCGTTGCGCCGATTGCGCAGCGGGAGGGTCACAGGGGGGGCGGCAGCCCCCCTTGTCCGGGGGGTTTGAGGGGGACAGGTAGCCCCCCTCTACAGGGTTCGGGGCAGCACCCCGAGAAAATTTTTTTTGGACCCTATATTAGGTTGGGTGAACATACCTATGGTTTTCAGTCCATGGTTTTGGACGCGATGGTTTTCGGTCCATGGTTTTGGACGCGATGGTTTTCGGTCCATGGTATTGGATGCTTCGGCATGTATAAATATGTATTGTAACATTGAAAGGAATATAATGAAAAATCAAGCTGGTAGTCTCGGTTTTGAGATCCAGTGGGAAATCTCTGTGTATATGTGTTTTATGGGTTATGCTCTCGCATTTTTATTTTCTTGTGATTTAGAATTCGTATGCAGGTAATTTCTGTACGGGGTTAAAACCTACATTTGGTATCAGAGCTGTTTTGGCTTCAAGGGGACGCCTTTGTTGCTGAGGGGTTTCGCTCGGGCCTGTGGTAGACCCTGTTCAGTGGGAGATCTGCGAGATCGATTCTGGTGGTGAAAGAAGATGGCGAGCATTGGAAAGATAGAGATTGAGAAGTTCAATGGTCAGAGTTTTGAGTTGTGGAAACTCAAGATGGAGGATCTGTTGGTGGATAAAGATCAGTGGATCGCGGTAGATCCGGGTACTAAACCAACGGGAGTGACCGATGAAGAATGGAAGAAGTTGGATCGGAAGGCAAAGAGCACAATACGATTGTGTGTCTCAGATTCAGTATTGTTGAATGTATCAGGGGAAGCTACGACAAAGGCTTTGTTGGACAAGTTAGGGACTTTGTACCAATCTAAGTCTCTGGTGAATAAACTGTTCCTGTGGAAAAAGCTTTATAACCTGAGGATGAAAGATGGAGACTCAGTGATAGAGCATTTGAATGCGTTTAATACTATGGTAAGTCAGTTATCATCTATTGATATTAAAATTACAGATGAAGATAAGTGCATCAGTTTGTTGTGTTCTCTACCAGATTCGTGGGATAGTCTGGTTATTGCAATAGGTAGCAATGCAACTACTTTGCAGTTTGATGAAATAGTCTCAGCCTTGCTGACGGAGGAGATGAGACGGAAAAATATGGACAACCAGAATGGTGATGCCTTGTCTGTACGAGGACGGTCCCAGAACAGAAACAAAAATAAGTCATCGAGTGGGAGATCTAAATCTAGAGGGAGATCTAAATCTCCAGGAAAACCTACAAAGGTGGTGTGCTGGAAATGCGGAAAGGAAGGGCACTTCAGAAGGGAGTGTAAATCTAAAGCTCCTGATAAAGGAAAGGGATCTGATGATGCTCCTTCTGCAGAGGCGAAAACCACCTCAGAATGAAGGTGGGGATGTGTACTTGGCTTCTTCAAGTACACATGTAGATCATGAGGCATGGTTGATTGACTCAGGTGCATCCTTTCACTTCACTCCCCATAGAGAGTGGTTCTGCGAGTATGAGAAATATGATGGTGGTGATGTCTTCTTAGAAGATGATAGGAAGGCTAGAATCATTGGTCATGGAAAAGTAAAGTTGAAGTTGCAAGGTGGAAGGGTTAGAACCCTTTCGGGTGTTCTGCATATTCCTGCATTGGCCAGAAATCTGATTTCTGTAAGCAAGCTGAATGATGCAAGTGTAAAAACAATGTTCGAGAAGGATACTTGCAAAATGGTTTGGGGAGCACTGGTATTGATGCAAGGAGATCGAATTGGAACTCTGTACAAACTGCAAGGTAGCACTGTTATTGATGGGTGCAATAGTTGTGTGGTTCCTGAAAGTGGAGCAGAAAATCTAGTGGTCTCTGGAGAAAAGCCATGTTGTGGCATCAAAGGCTTGGACATATTGGAGAGAAGGGCCTTCGAATACTTCATGCTAAAATTATGGTAGAAGGTATGAGTAATAGCTCTCTGGATTTTGATTTATGTGAAAATTGTGTATATGGTAAGCATAATCAAGTGAGTTTCCCCCCGGGTAGTAAGAAGGTGAAACTGTTATTAGAGCTTGTGCACAATCATGTGTTTGGACCTGTGAAGGTTCCATCACTGGGTAAGTATGTGTACTATGTATAATTTATAGATGAATTCTCAAGGAATACATGGATATATTTCCTTAAGAAGAAATCTGAAGCCTTTGACAGGTTTAAAGAATTTAAGGCTCTCGTGGAAAATTAGACATAGAAGAAGATAAAGGTGCTGAGGACAGATAATGGTGGACAGTGTTACAGCAAGGAATTTGAAGAATTCTGTAAGAAGTGTGGTATAGCATGCCATAAGACTACTCCATATACACCTCATCAAAATGGAGTTGCAGAAAGAACGAACAAAACATTTATGAAAAGGGCAAGAAGCATGCTTAGTGGTGCTGGGTTAGGACAGGAATTCTGGGCAAAGGCGATGGATACTGCATGTTACCTGGTCAATAGGTCACCTTCATCAGCGTTGGAGGATAAGACTCCACAAGAAGTATGGACTGGTAAGAAACCCTCTCTTCACATATGAGGGTATTTGGATGTGATGCATATGTACATTGTTTCAATGAGAACGAACAAGTTGGATAGTAAATCTGAAAAGTGCATCTTTATTGGGTATAAGGATGGTTTAAAGGGTTATAAGCTTTGGAACCCAGTAACAAGGAAGGTTGTGTACAGCCGAGATGTGGTGTTCAGAGAGGTGAAATAGGTTATTAAACATGAAGTCCAACCAAAGGAACCTGAGAATATAGTGTTTGAGCTAAAGGAGAAAGAATCAGATTCTATAGTAGAGAAGGAATCAGAAGATGAAGAGCCACAAACTCGAGCTGTGAGAAGATCAGTTCGAGAAAAAAGGTAGCCAAAAAGGTATAGTCCATTTGCTTTCTGTTCAAATTTTGATTTATCTATTACGGATGATGATCCCAGAACTGTGAAGGAAGCAGTAGATTTAGAGGATGGAAAAATCTAGAAAGAGGCCATGGCTGATGAAATGGCATCTTTGCACAAAAATGAGGCTTGGGATCTGGTGGAGTTGCCAGCTGGAAGGAAACCATTGGTAGCAAATGGGTGTTCAAGTAGAAGACAAATGTAGAAGGAAAAGTGGAGAAATACAAAGCTCGGTTGGTAGCAAAAGGTTATTCCCAGGTACCGGGAATTGATTTTGGTGATATTTTTTCTTCTGTTGCCAAGGTAACTTCTATTAGATTACTTTTATCTGTTGTTGTTGCTTTTGATTTTGAGGTATAACAGATGGATGTGAAGACAACATTTCTTCACGAGCATTTGGAAGAGGAAATCTACATGAAGCAACCTGAATGCTTTGTGGTGAAGGGTAAGAAATAACTAGTATGCAAGTTAAAGAAGTCTATGTATGGGTTAAAATAGTCACCAAGGATGTGGTATTAGAAATTTGATACATTTACACGGGGACTTGGCTTCACCAAAAGAAAAGCATATCACTGTGTGTATTTTAAATTAATTGGTGACGATGTTATTTATCTGCTCTTGTATGTGGATGATATGTTGCTGGTTGGAAATGACAAAGAAATTATCTAGGATTTGAAGACCCAATTGTCCTTCAAATTTGACATGAAAGATCTTGGTGCTACAAACTATATTTTGGGCATGGAAATTAAAAGAGATCGGGAAAAGAGGAAGCTCTGATTAAACCAGAGGAAGTATGTCGAGACAATACTACAGAGGTTTAACATGCAGGATAGTAAACTGGTGAAGGTTCCTATTCCTATAGGTATGAGATTATCTATTGAACAGTGTCCTAAGACACAAGAAAATGAAGAGAACATGTCCCGTGTTCCATATGCAAGTGCAGTTGGTAGCCTGATGTATGCAATGGTCTGTACTAGACTAGACATTGCATATGTAGTGGGAGTATTGAGCAGGTTTATGTCAAAACCAGGGAAGGAGCATTGGACAACAGTGAAATGGGTTTTCAGGTATTTATGTGTCACTAATGATTAGGTTTGTGCTACAAAGGAAGACCAATATTGGATAGAGTGTTGGATATTCGTGGCTTTGTTGATGCGGATTGGGCTAGAGATCTAGATCAGAGAAGATCTACAAGTGGGTATGTGTTTAACCTATTTGGAGGTGTAGTCAATTGGATGAGTAAGAAACAATCTGTAGTGGAACTATCAACTACAGAGGTAGAATACATGGCAGCCACTCATGCAAGCAAGGAAGCAGTTTGGTTGTAGAGATTGTGTTCAAGTATGGGGTTAGTATAGGGAGCTATAAGGATAGACTGTGATAGCCAAAGTGTAACTTTCTTGGCAAAGAATGCCGCATATCATTCAAAGACAAAGCACATTGATGTTCAGTATCACTTTGTGAGGGATATGATACAAGACAAAAAGGTGTTGCTGGTAAAGGTGGACACTTTGAAGAATATTGCAGATGCATTGACAAAATCTATGAGCTCTGGGAAGTTCTCTTGGTGTAGAGAGACAATGGGTGTTTCAGGACTAGAAAAATGACTAAGCTCTCTTGTGGCCCCCTATGGAAAGAAAACAACAAGTGAGAGAATGTTGGGTTGTGTTATGTTCTTTCCATGAATAGCCCACGTAGTTAACCGGGGGTTAGCGAAGGGAGGTCACAGGGGGTTTGAGGGGTACCCGTAACCCCACTTTATGAGGTCTGGGGTAGCGCCCCAGAAAATTTTGGTTTCGGACCCTATGTTAGGTTAGGGAGACCCACTTCTAGTTTTTTGCATGATTTCCGTACATGCTTTTTGGATGCGATGGTTTTCGGTCCATGGTTTTGGACACAATGGTTTTTAGTCCATGGTATTGGATGCCTCAGCATGTATAAATATGTATTGTAACATTGGAAGGAACATAATGAAATTCAAGCTGGTAGTCCCGGTTTTGGGATCTAGGGGAAAATCTCTGTGTATATGTGTTTTATGTGTTATGCTCTTGCATTGTTTATTTTCTATGTTTTAGAATTCGTATGCAAGTAATTTCTATACGAGGTTAAAACCTACATGATGCAGAAGTGAGGGGAAGGGTCGAATTCAAATTCAAAGGACATTATAAAACCCCCAAGACCAACTCCAAGGCAACACTTGGTTGTTTGAGAATTAAGCAAGTACAGATCATTGAGCACTGTGTACTCTTACCATCCTCAAGTGTAGACACAATTACAGCTGCTAGAACAAGAGTGTGATTCACTGAAGTTACCATGGAACCCCATATGGCCCATGAGGAGCCTGGAGAGGCGGCAACTATGCCAGAAGTTCCAAAATCACCATGCATGCCATGGCCACAAAAAGGTAAGAAAACGATGGGGCCATTCTATGTATCCCCAAGAAACCCATGGTTTGGAAGATTGTCAATGGCGGAGAAGGGAAAAGATGTCACCATTGAAACAACGAAGGAGGAGGAAGACTTGTAGGCCCTAATCACCTAAATTGAGGTGCAAGTCTATGAGGCAGAGGATGTATCCCAAAATCATTCCGCGACAAAGTTACCTTCTTACATCCCCCCATGGAATGAGAAAGCCAAGGTACCGAAGGACCTAGAGGCCACAAAGAGTGTGCTCCAGACCTCGCTCCTCCCCGACGACATAAGGTTTGAAGGTCCACTGTTGGGATGACTACTGACTATGAAGTTTGAAGATTGGGACCTCACAGATAGTGAGAAGTTCCCATAGTTGGCCACAGAGAAGTTAATAAAGAAGAAATGGTTATGCGGTGTGGAGAAGGCTGGTTACTCCATCTATGATGGATACCCCACTACCACCACGCACCCATCACCATTTTTGTTATCAGGCAACTACTATGCCTAATGCATGATGGGTATCTCTAGCTGGAGGAGCTGATTCCCATCACGACTGATCTAATTCACCAAATTTCTCGACTTCCATTCAAAGGAATAGACCCCGTGGCCATAACAGGAAAAAGCTGTGACTTGGCCCTCGCAAAAGCTATGAAGGTCAAGTATAAACTAGAAATGAGAAAGCGGCGGTATGAAATAGCAAGTATTAAAGACCAAGGGGTGTGCGTAGCCACCCAACTGCTGGCCGGCAAGCTAATGAGGAAATGTCACGCTGACGATGTACCAACGTCTATGATTGCGCTGGTAGAGAAATGCGCAAAGGGGGTCTAGTTCAACTGGGCGCAGTTCCTATGTGATGAATTCTTAACAAACTATAAGGAGGCCCAGGAGCAGGGTAATACCTTCCACTATGCATGGTTGCTCTTATCCATCATGTTGGTTGTAGGGGAGCTGCCTGCGAACAACCAATTTCCCACTACTGACCGTGACCTGCCCAAAGCCACGAGCTACACCTCGCTTTGGGCTACAAAAGGCATGAACAAGATTCACAAGATAAAGGTGTTCTAGGTGATTGTGGAGGTGAGCATCCGAACCTAGATCAACTGCAGACTGCGCTTGTCCCCTACAATTCATAATAGCCTGCAAAGCATGGTAGAATTCAAGGTGGATATGCAAAACCTATATATCCGGGTGCGCAAGGATCCAACATGAAAATGGGTGAAGCTTTTGTTCATTGCAAAGGATGATGCGATCTTCGTCGTGATGGAGTCATGGCCTTTGGAGTGGTGCACCCTAGAATTGGCGACAATGGAGAAGATCACAGCTCAATAACCAAAGAAGGACACCAAGCTGCGACTCACATAACTGGCTGAGAGGAAGCTCCAGGAACAAGAAGCAGCCACACGGCAAAAGGTGATCGATGCAGCAACAGCAACATAGATGGCATAGACCACAAACATGCCAACCAAAGAGGCCGAGGAAGGCCAGGAGATGTCCTCAGGGCACCAGACCGAGGAAGTGGACAGGGAGGAAGACTGCGGGAACCCTAGTACAACATCAACACAACTCAAGTGGCTATGTGACCCAGAGAAAACAGCCCCCAGGAAGAAAGGAAAGCCACTAAGACGTCTGTTGACCCGATCACACTCATAGAAGATGATCTATTGTATCAGCAAAACGATTTGAGAAGTCGCGAAGGGTGCGCTCCAGGGATTGCGGATGGAGCAGAACACTTTGTTGGGGGCGCTCAGCATGTAGCTACAAGTTCTACAGGTACAACACCCTCAAACAGGCACAATAGCTAGTATGTCGCAGCAGGAACTGTTGAGGCCAAACAACCCTTGCGCGCCCGTACGGGTAACACCTTCAGCTTTCCCAAAGACACGTTAGCAGCAACGAACGAGGATGACTACCCTGCGATGAGAAACATGAAAGGCATCGACTTGAACTTGGCCGCCCTGCTGCATGAAATATGGTACCAACTGCAAGATGGGATCATCGCCGAACTCCGCAACCCGGAAGGCCTAGTAATCCAGGTCCTACATGAGCAGAAAATCAACATGGACCAGCTCAGCATCCAGAGGGATGCGTTGGTTGCGCGGGCTAGTGGATCGGAGTAGGTTGTAGAGGATGCACGCAACGTTATAGAGTTGGCCGTGCCGACAGAGCTACCAGCAGCAGATCGGGTCCATAGATTAGTGGTCGAAGTCCGCGAGGCCCAAGAGGAAACAACAAAGGTTTAGTTGGAGCATCCTGCACTAGGCCATGAACATGAACATAACCATCAATAGCACATGAGAAAACATTAACCACATAATTTCCATCATTTTACATCAAGGTTGACAAAAAATGCCAACTCAATCAACTCAATGAAAACACAACCAGCTACAACCATACCAAAAGGGATGGAATCAATACAACAACTAGGATACATAGGGTTCACATCAATTCTAGCATGAGATATTTTTCATCATGAATCCCATGCCAACATCTGCTAGCTGCAACCATGAACACTATAATTCCAACATGTATGATTTCTCTAGATTACCTTTATTTCTTGAATTAGTTTGAATCTTTCTTTTTCACCTAGTACACATCTAAATTCACTGATGAATTATTTTTTGTGTGACCAAATGAAGGTTTGCCCATTGGATTCTTCAATTTTATATCACTTGTATGATATATTGTAAAACGTATTTGGAAAAATATGGGATCAGATGTTATGAACCATGTGCCTTAAAAATAATAAGAAGATAATAATTATAGTCCACTTCTCATCAAATCTCATCTTATAGACTGTATTCATTGTAAAAGGATGCCCCCTATAATTGGACTATAATTATTATCTTCTTATCATTTTTAAGGCACATGGTCCATAACGTATCGTCCCATACGTTTCCAAGTATATTGCAAAAGTATTGGGAAACATATGGGACCAGATGTTATGAACCATGTGCCTTAAAAATGATAAGAAGATAATAATTATAGTCCACTTCTAGGGGGGGCTCCTTTTACAATGAATATTATATTTAAGATGATATTTGATGAGCCTAAGACTAGGTCTCCTAGGTGTGTGTGAGAGAGAGTGAGAGGGAGAGACAAAGGGTACAATTGTAATGAAATGTTATGATGGAAGGTTCTAGCTAACATAGCAATAGAACAATAGAAATGTAATAACTCAATATCTAGGGCTTAATAATGTTTTATAGTTAGCATGGGGATTCTCCTTAAAACAAGTTTTTTCCTCAACACTTTACTAAACTAAAGTGTTTTTTCATGAGAAATTCATCTTCTCATGTCACCTGTTCCACTGATGGGTTCTTCCATTTGATCAAGTTGTTGGGAATATTATTCTCATTGATAAAAACCAATTTCATGTCATTGATGTCAAAGGAGGTAAAATGTCTTAGATGTCAATGGAGGTACAATGCCTTGGATATAATTGAGCATTTATTGACACATCTATGAGGTCAAAGGGAATTATAACCTAAATATTATTAATAATTTTTTGGAGTTATGTTGATCAAATGAGTATCCAGAACGTTTGGTAGGATAATCCTCTGCAAGATATTTCCAATAATATACTGCACTTGGTAAAACACCTCTAAAATGAAAAGATAAGCAAGTTTTAAAATTTCAAATTGGTAGAAAGGTATCAAACCCCAAATTTTTTAAAGATCATTGTTGGGCAGCAGATCCCCCCATAGCAGGTTTTTGGGGCTTCAAGCCCAAATTTTGGTCAAAGTGTAATGTAAAAACCCCGCAAAATGTGGGCGCAAAGCGCAAGAGTCTAGGGTTGTCCACCCTAAGATAATATAATTTAATGTAAATTGTGTCGGCCTAGCCATGGTCCGTGGACCATGGGATTGTATAAATAGAACGAGGCTCTAAGTGTAAATTCAGTCTAAGTTTTTGGGAGAAGTAACAGATAGATGTGAATGCATGGTTAGAAGATAGAAGTGAATCTGAAGTGTATTGGGTTGTAGTGGTAGGTAGAGGCTCTGCAGCAGAGTGCGCAGAGGCCTAGTAGAGTCCGCAGTTGAGTATGCGGACCCCTGCAGCTGAGTGCGCAGGGCGGAGTTGGGTCTGTAACTGAACTTGAGTATTAATAAAGATACGATTGATTCAGAATATTGCGCATCTATTATAGATCTGTATTTCTATGTTCTAGTTATCTTTATGCATTTATATTATTTTCAAGTACGTGCGCTAATCTTAAAGGTGAACAATTAATAAGAATATTGGGCCCACACAAACTAAGATAAGCACTAATATACTTGCACAGTAAGGATCGGATCGAAATAAAATAGAATTCGTGAAGGTGTGCATGAGTTGCAAAGAATATAAAGTTGCGCGTTGTAGCGTAGCACGCAGAATAGGATCGTGACCCTCCAGAACCCTCATTAAAACATCCCTAGGGTGCGAAAACCTAGTTCTGGCACCCTCCCATACTACTTCGTGTGACACCTCAGTCTGCGCTCCGCGGACTATTGCCGAAAGGGCCAGTAGTACTTGGATTTTATTGGCTAAACTCACTGTTGAACTTCGGTCAAGCCCCACGTAGCCAACAATCATGCATCTTCTAGGTAGATCTATTCCCTAATGAGAAATCAATGGTTGGTGGCACATGAACATGTTCATTGTTTAACACCCTTAACCACCATGCAAATTTGACAAGTCCAATTGTTATGGATGGTCTATAGTTGATGGATGGCAAGTCCCATATAGAATATCTCCAACCAATGATAGCCTGACATGTAGTATGTGGAAATTTTGACTAAAAATGGCAAGTAGACACATCGATGCCTAGGTGGGTGATGTGGGTGATGCAACATTCCATATGGTAGCATGGGATTTGTGCACAAGAGCATATCACAAGTGGACCAACACATGGAATGCCAACATGGGACACAAACATGTGGTAATCAATGATAGGTGTACACATAGGCAAAAGGATGGCATGGAAATCTAGAGTAGATTTTGATGTTTGATGACATGGTAGTATGGTAGGGTGCCATGTTGAATGCCAATTCAACATTTTTTATTGACCAATCGAGGCAAACTTGATTGGCATATGGCACCACTAAGATAGTGCCACGCATCATAATGACATCATGATAAAATAATCTTCCAATTTTCTTATAACCATGAAGCCTCTGGTCTTAGCGCATGATGTTATTAAAAAAAGGGATTAGCCACTTAGCCCCCTGAGCTAGTCTAATCAATTTTGGCTCATATAAATGAGGTCTCGTTGATCAACCCCAGTCCCTAAAAGGTGTAACCGTTTGGTGCCTAATCAATTTTGGGTCACATGAACAAGGTTGCATGGGTTAGGCCCAACCCCCTATTGTACTCAGGAGACACTTCTTGGCTGAAAGAACCAATGTCCAAGACATCCAAAAAACTAATAAAGTTTTTTAGAAGAGAAATTCCTAGAGACCAAATACCTTTGTGTGTAATGAAAAATTTATCTTGGAGAATAATCAAACCTAAAGAGTTGCCTCTTCTTGATGTTTATAGACTTTGAAAAATAAAATGGAAAGAAGAATTAGGATTTTGAGTAGGGCTTTATCACTTGGGACAAAGGAATCCAATCCTTAAACCCGAAGAGAGGAATAGTGAGTGTAATAGAGAAAACAAGGAAAATGATTATGTTGAAATTAATGGAGATCCTATTAAGGTGCCTTAAAAGAAGACACAAGTATCGTCCCCCACAAATTGTAACATAGATAATTATGCAGTTATCATAAGAGAACCTTATTGCATTGTACATTATTTTCAGTTGAAGAAAAATAAACTTTGAAAAAAAACAGAGTAAGAAGGAAACATTATGTATTGTAATACACCATAGAAACTGGAAACATTACATATTGTAATACACCATAGAAATTGGAATCAATCTGCCTTCAAATTCATTAATCTCAAGGAAGATAAAGCATTACCACCCTAGCAAAAAATTTACAAAGTTTCAATTCTCATTTCTTCCTATTATTTTCATCCCCTATTAGTCACCACTCTATATTTTTGCTTCAAGATGAGGGAACTAAACCATTTTTTAAAAAATTGTTAAAGATGAATAATATATATTTCCTTGATGTGACTATAAGATGATGCATGAAGATTCAATAGAACTTTAATTATCTTCAGTACTATTTTCTTGAAATTAAAATATTTCTCTTGGCATTTCTATAAAACCACAACTTTGTCGATGCTTTTATTATCTTTTGACTGTAGCTGTAAGGTCCCAAGGAGTTATATGTGAATGGTGTTGCAACCATTTTTAATGGTTTCCTTGCATCTACACATAAGCATAATTTCCTACATCCTTCTTTCTTAAATCCATATTAAGTTGTTGACCTATTACTTGGTGAAAGGAGTCTTGTGTTAAACTATTCTCTAAAAATCATTTACACTTTAACTTTGCAAAAGGGTGCTACATTAGCATCATAGGGCATCACCGTTTGGTGCTTTGTGTATAAAAGTGTGGGCATATGGAGTGGTAGGTGATATGGTTTTTGCAATCCATATGATATGTGCATGTGGTCATCATAAAGCCTTAAAATGGTTATGATTTGATTAGTTGTGAGTTTCAATGGGGTTTGTTTGTGTAGCTTGTTTGTGGGGTGCAAAACATTTTACGCTAAGAGTTTGAATATTTAATGCAGTGGCACGATTGGTGTTACACTTGTTTAACACAAAGGAGGTCTCGAGTTCAAGTCCCTAAGTATTATTTTGTTATGATCCATGATAACACTCAAATGTAACATATTATTGTGTTGTGGTTTCAAATGAGGAACATGTGTATGGAACTAGTGTTATGGTAGATTATTTTTTATGGATCCATGATAACATTTAAATGTAACATAGTATTGTGTTGTGGCTCCAAATGATGAACATGTGTATGGAACTTTTATGCTCCATGATAAAATTCAAATGTAGCATATTAATGTGTTGTGGTTCCAAACGAGGAACATGTCTATGGAACTAATGTCATGGTAGATTATTTTGTTATGGCTCCATGATAACATTCAAATGTAACATATTATTGTGTTGTGGTTCCAAATGAGTAAGTTGTGTATGGAACTAGTGTCATGGTAAATTGTTGGATGGCGGGTCTTAAGTGCAAGCCCCCTTTCATGTGGTTTTATCATTGTTGATCAAGAAATTTCATTTCAAAATGATGTGGCAGCCATAGCATATTGAGAAAAATATATATATTGTAGACGGTGGTGGTGGTGAATATCACAGTTGTGGTCACATGTTCAGGTCTAAGGTTTATATATATCTTTGGTATCTATAACTATCACATGAAGGAGGGCATTCTGTCAAACCTAAGTAGTGAACATTATCAAGCTAGTGGGGTGCATTCAATCGAGCGCACACCGAGAAGTGTTTTATGTAAACAACATATTGAAAAGGTGCATTATGTCGACCCATTTATGTCATTTTGTTGAATTCTTAATTTTTAAAATGTATTGTGTGTGATTTTGATGTCGAGATTGATTTTTGAAAAGGGGGAAACGACAAGATTTGTTTTTTATATGAAGCGGGACATGCAAAGTTCATGAAGATAGATTTTTTAGGGAAAGAGGATATATTTATTTGGTTGTTGTCAAAATGTTGTGGGGCTCATGAACAAGTCTAGTATTAGTGATCAAAACAATAAATGAAGAAGATGCTACTAATGATGATTGAATAACAAGTTGAGGTTGCATTGATATCGCCAAATTTGTTAGGGTTATGTGTTCTATTTTGAGCTTGTGGATCTAGCTTGAAATATTGTGAAAATTGGCCCACAATGTTTTGGTGAAGGAGGTGGGTGCCTCTATCCAAGATTGGTGCCTCAATCAGGGTGGAGCCTACAACAACTTGGTGCTTGGAGATTTCAGATGTTGGTTCCTCAATTAGGTTGGAGCCTACAACAAGTTGGTGCTTACATATTTCAGAGGTTGGTGCCTTTAGCACATTGGTGCTTAGAAATTAATTTTTACAGTTGGTGCCTTGAGTAGTTTGGTGCCTATATATTGATGTAATCAAAGCTTGAAGAAAATTAGAATATTTGTGGTTTTCTTGTGCAAGGGTTTCCACATATATATGGATTCTATGTGTATTGAGGTGATGATTGATCTTATTCTTATAGTTTCAATTATAATGAATTTTGAAGTTGTTTAAATTGCTTAAATTTTCCATTACACTGGTTCACCCCCCTCTCAATGTAATCATAATTATAGTAATTGGTATTAGAACAGGTTCCTTTGGGAACAATTAATTACAGGAAGGTTGATCACAAGGAACATGGCCAATCTTAGGGGATATTCAAGAAAGGTTGCTTGTTTTGATGGAACAAACTATGCTTTCTAGAAGATAATAATGGAAACCCACACCATGTATTTAGGTATTTTTATATGGATTATTGTTGAGAATGGTTACCAAGTTCTTGCAAAGCATCCCATTAATGCAACTACTAAAGATATCTACACATTTAAGGAAATGGCAGAAAATGCCATCTTTAGTGGTTTATCATATATTGAATTCACCAAAGTGGTGCATTACAAGTCAATTGAAATGTGGGACATGCTCAAAATTTGTTATGAAGGGGATGAAAAAATAAAGGAGGCAAAGTCACAAACTTATAGAGGTCATTTGAAAGTTTGAAAATGGAAGAAGATAAAAATATTGCCTCACATTTCCTTCGAGTAGATGGAAGTCTTAACACAATTATAGGTCTTAGTTAAACAAGTTAGGAAGATAATATTATTTGTTAAATATTAAGATCTCTTCCCTCAAGTTTTAATGCTAAATTTTTAGCCATTGAGGAACTATCTGATATTCAAAATTTAAACATGTATACCCTTCATGGAACGCTTACTTCATATGAACTAAGGATAGAAATGAAGAAGACAAGATTCAGATAAGTCACATTAAAAGAATCCAAGGAAGGAAGAAAGCATGGAGACCCTAGTCACGAATCAGATGGTGAGGAATCTAGATTTGTAATAGAACTAAAAAAGGGAACTAGGAATGTCAATGGTAAGCTTCCATTTAAATGTTTTGAATTTGGAAGAGTATGACACTATGTTTCTAAATATCCTTGTGAAACATAATTGATAGTGAGGATGAAATAAAATTCAAATCTAATAATCATAAAAGAAGATAAAATGTCAAAAAGGTAAGCTTGTAGTCCAAAGAAGAAAGTGATTGTGAAATAAATTAAAGCATGTCTAATGATGAAAGAGGTAAGATATTGTTCATAGCCATGAGAAATCAAAATAATGAAGAATATATTGAAGAAGAAGTAGACTTTCAAGGAGAACTCGTAAGTTCCTTGGAAGAACTACAACTACTAAGAAAAAAGGTATATCAAATAGAACAACAACTACAATATTATAAGGATAAAGATGGTGATGCAAGGTCTGTCATCCTTTTGAAAGTTGAAATAGAATAAATCATGAAGATAAATAAGATTCTATCAAATTAGTTAGAAGAAAAGGAATAATACTATGAAAATTTGGAAGAAGAAAATATTCATTTAAGAAAACAAATAGAAAATACCTAAAATTAGCTTAATTAAAACTTGAAGCGTATTCAAGGTTCTGAGACATCAGATCACATCCTCAACCTGTAGATATCTTCCCTCATTAAAACTGGCCTCATTTATAAGGAATATTGTGAGACATCCAAAGATGAATCATGCTTAAGGACGCCAAATGGAGAACAAATCAAGAACCATGACAATAAATTCATAGGATCCAATATCAATACAATTTAACAAAAAAATCAAGTAAAGGACTAGTCTAATCATGTTCATTTCAACAGTTCAGGTGACACTCAAAAAGAAACCAAGAATCATCAAGGTACAACTAGACAAAGCAGGGGAAGGAATCAATATGAGTTAAAAATGCTACTACATAGGGAAGTCATTCCAATACTCTCAAGGGATCTACAAGTAACACTGAAATAGGAGTTAAATATTAACAAAGAGATGAATCTCTTCCAAGGAAGAACAATTTGGGAAGAATTTCTTCATCAAGGAAACTCCACCCATCGAGGTATCATACTTTTTTTCCTCTACTTTTTTTAACGTACAATATTTGGACATAAAGCAAGGGATTGAAAAACCTATGCCAAGAATGATTATCTCGGAGATAAAGGTGATAATTAGATTTCCATGAAAAAGTAGTTGGGAAATCAGATGAGAACATCCAACAATAGATCTTATGGGTCATCTCTGCTAATATTCATTCACAATACATAATTCTACAAATATCACAATATTGGGAATATAGTTCGTGATTGTAGGATTAACATAACATGGTTCAAGAAAAAAAGGTTTATCTCCTATGTCAAGGAAATAGGAAAAGCCAAGGATAGATATGACCACTCAGATCTAATCCATTAATGATGGCTTCTTCAAGTATATGTGTGATTGAGATGGAACTTGAAGAAGCAAGATGGAGCCGAAGAAAAGCGGGGAGTATCTCTTAGAAAGAGTAGTTGAGTAGTCCGGGAAAGTTGAATAGTTCAAGAATAAATATTGGGACACTTGTAGTGGATCAAACATTTGTGCAGGTGATTTGTTAATCATTTGGAAGTGAAATATTATATGTAAATGGAGTGTATCGATTACTTATAGCCTACTCACAAGGGAAGTATGAATCCAACAACATGATAGGAATCTGTTACAAGAGGAGAGCTTATTCAAAGAGGGATTGCCCATTCATAGAGGGAGAAGGTACACAAGTAGATATGTGAAGGATTGCGTAACATTGACCCAGTAGTAAGTAGTCACTAGATGAACAATCTTTTTCAATGGCTCCTTTTGTTATTGATTCCAAAGGGGGAGAGATAGAAAAAATTGACTTACATTGTGAAGATGGATCCTGCAAATTTTTTATCAACAGGTTAATAGGGAAAGCCTCGTTCACTAGGAGAGATAGCAGACATAGATCTTGCATATTTTGGACTGGCAAGTTGATAGGGGGAGTCTCATCCATTACCATCAAACACCATCGATGTTTGGTGGTATTTCCATCAATGACAAAGGGGGATATTCTTGGTCATAGTGTTGTCATTGGTGAAAACAAATGTCATGTCATTAATGTTTAAGGAGGTATGATGTCTTAGATGTCAAAGGAGGTACGATGCCTTGGAGATCATTTGTTGACATATTAGTGATGTCAAAGGAGGCACGATAACCAAAATATTATTGATCGTTTTTTGGATTTATGTTGATCAAATGAGTATGAAGAAGGTCTCATTGGATAATCCTCTTTGATAGATTTCCAACAATATACTACGCTTGGTCATACTCTTCTGTAATGGAAAGATAAGTTAGTTTGAAAGTGCACATTAGTAAAAGGGGTCAAACCCCAAATATGTTAAAGCTCATGCATCGTGTGGGTGGATCTATGCACACATGGGAAATTAGTGGTTATTAGTACATAAAAATGTGTACTATTTAATGCCCTTAACCACCGTGCAACTCTAGGTGGATCTTATGGTTATGGACATTCTATGGTTGATACATGATGAATGGAGTGCAAACATGTGTGATAGTTTAAGGAGGTCACACCCCCTTCGCCATGCCTTCCAACCTATATGTAACCTCTCCAACAAATGAAAAGTTGACACATAGTAGGTGGACCCTCCTACTAACAAATGGAAAGTTGACACATCATTTCCTGGGTGGATGATAGGGGTGATGCAACATTCCAAATGGAAACATAGGACTTGTTCATATTAGCATATGACAGGTGGACCGACATGTGGAAGCCTAGTGTGGAATGAAAATAGTTGGTGGTCAATGGAAGGTGTACACATAGCAAAAAGGTTAAAATTGAGAGCCAACATGGATGATGACATGTGATGATGTGGAAGTACGAAGGTGTGCCATGTGGTATTCCAATTCAAATTTTTTTGGGTGGCCAATCGAGACAACTTTGAGTGACATGTGGAACCACTCAAAGAGTGCCATTATTATGTAACAAAATCACAAAAATGGAATAAAAGATAGATCAAGAACTTATAAATAAACCTCTACGAGGGAGAAACCTCATTTTACATCACATAAATGAAAAATTCTTGCATTATTCAAATGATAAGACCTATTTGCTATATATAGGAGTCTAAAGGATCAAAATATAATTGGGGCCTACATAACAATAATAATGTAAGGACTCAACAATAATAATAGTGGATTGTTATTGGGTTGTCAAGATCTAGAATTGGCGTATCTAATACACATTTTTCCCTCTGCCACCTTATTGTGTTCCCTTATTTTACCAATTTTGAACCTCTACCTTGCATTTCTACATAATTTTGATGCAACAATGAATATTTGCATTTAAATGTGTATTTTATTTAAAATTAATTCTTTATTTTAATCAAGTTCCTTCGTTTATGTGTCACGCAATTCCTGCAACAAAGTTAAAATACATGTGGACCACTTTATTATTTGAGCTTTCCATGGAGGAAAATGCTATCTGACAACATGAGCACCTGGTTTAGACTATTTTGGAGCCTATCTAACTATGAAAGGCATGATTATCTTTCATTAACTAGTTCCTACGTGGATTTTGGGTTTGACATATTAGGGAACTTCCAGGAGGAAACTAGGACTTGGTTTGTGTCCATAATGATGTTT
Source organism: Pinus taeda (assembly GCA_000404065.3). NCBI lineage: Eukaryota > Viridiplantae > Streptophyta > Pinopsida > Pinales > Pinaceae > Pinus > Pinus taeda. The sequence continues at coordinate 107,235 of APFE030386404.1, read as the reverse complement.
TCATGATCCTGCATGAGTCAGAATGCCCCTAATTCATATGGATGGCATTTTAGAAATTACTTAATGCTTCAACCACAAATTTGCAGTAGTTTTCAAACCTCCAAATTCCTCCTCGATTTTCATGCAAATTAAGGAAAATCTCAAAATTCTAGAACATGGGTTTATTTACCCATACGAAAAAAAAATTAATGATGGGTCGTTTTGCAAAATTCACCATGGTTTGGGAGATCCAAAGGATTCTTTGAGGAAGATTTGTGAAAAAAAAAAAACCAATTTTTCCAAAATTCTAGGATCATGCCTAGATTTGCAAAAAATGTAAAATTTATCTATCAAATTTGTGTTTCCTCAATTGGATAATAGTTTTAGTTGACTCCCATTGATAAAAGATTCTTGGGATTTGATTTTTCATCTTGTTTGTAATGGATTGGATTGTATAAAGATAAATTTGTACTATGAAAAGCATATAAGTAGAGTTATGGCTCTAAGCCAAAGGAAGTCATTCCATACTCTTATGTTGTTGAATTATTTAAGGGGGTTATCCGCCTATGATCAACTAGACTTTTAGCCTTTGCTGTGATGTAAAGGACTAAACTTCATCAATAAAAGCTAAATTCCAGGTTCTTTCTCCGTTTTTTTCATTTTATGTCTATGATCTATTTAATTTTATGATTTAGTCTTGTTTTAAGAGGGTGTGAGATCATTGGTCAGGGCCCAACCAACCCATCTCAACACACCTCCATTAGATTAGCATTGTGTGTCTTGTTTACTCTATAAATAGTGTTGGATTTGTTACATGTGTTTCTATCCATTGTGTTTCATTTATATGAGATCTGATTTAGTTTTCTTCTATGCTCTGTCTTTTTCAAAGATCCACCTCACATCTTGGTTTGTGATGATTTAATGCTTAGATATGAAAAGGGTTTCACCAGAGTATGCATGATATATATGTTGCTTTCAAATAAGCAGGGTGTGTAAACCAATCTTTGGTACAATTATATTTCCTGCACATGCATAGTAGAAATAGTGATCTAATGTGGGATTATTTTTCTGGGTACTAATAGATCTCAAATTTGTATGGATTTAAAAGTGACAATGGTTTATTGTTAATAATATTTTATCAAAAGCTCTTAAGTCATTATAGAATCAAGAGCTCAAGGAATTTATATCTCTTTAAGATCCCCTTTTTCTTATGCAAATGGAAAAAATCCAAGCCTGTTGAGACCCTATATCATTTTAAGAAAAAATTGGGTTATTTATGATCGTTCCAGTGTGCAATAGTGGGACAAAAATCTTACTGGTTCATAATAGATCAACTCTGGAGCTTTCTTTGGTAAATTTGGAATTTTGTTTTCATAATAATAACCATTATTTCTCTTGTTAAAAAGGCATATTGGAACTTTTGCCTATATAACAAAAATACTAGTGCATTAACAAGCTATTTAGAATGAAAACAATCAGTATTAACCGATCTAACTATTTCTTACTTTTTATATGAATCACATGGTTTGTATGTGTGAACAAGTGATTGACATTTGCACAGGATAAACGTTGGAGGCGTTGACAGTTGACCAGTGCAAAAAAGTTTGTTTGGAGATAACGTGTTTATTCGAAGCTCTATTGATATTTTGTTTCTTAATATTATTTTGTACCCTTATATTTGGAGAGATTCTTCTTTCGTGTGAGTTTTTTGCATTAGAAACATTTTTTTTTCAGATTTATTGCTTGTGTGCCTTTCCAGATTGAAAAATGATAAGATAGAGTATGATTATTCTTTGTAAATGCATATGGTATGTTTACAATAGTTTCTTGATACACTAGATAAGAATTAAAACAACATTTTTAATTTTTGAATATATGCACAAAGTGGAGTGGAGAGCATAACATAGTCTAGGAATCTTTTCCATATTTGATTTAATTTTCAAGTGACCTATCTAGAATTAGTTAAAATTGTCTAGGGTTTATACATATTTTTAAGCACTTGGGACCTTCCGTAAGTTTAATTCATTCAGTAGCTTAAAGTGTGAAGTGAAAAAAATCATAGTTGATCATTTTATTGTTTGTTTACTAAAGTTACCAAACTTAGTGTATGAATTGAATTAAGAGTTTAGGCAGTGTTTTCCAAAACTTAAAAGATTGTTAATGCACTGTCTAAAGGAAAGGTTTTGCAAGATTAGTTTTCATGGTTTCATTTCTAAATATTGTTTTTGAGTGCAGGATTAGAGAAGGGTGCAAGAAATCAAGGTATGAGCAACTTTTCGACATATTAGGGTTTCGTCTGCAAGTTCTCAAATTCTATCTCTAGATTTTCCTGTGTTGTATCTCGAAGTCCAAGGGCCCCAAATTGATAATTAAATGTTGGTCCATTAGTATACCGTATACTACACCCAACATTTTGGCGTCATTGTTGGGGAGGCACTTAGGGAATTTCCCTTGGTAACCTACTGTAGTCTGGTTTACTCTTTACCTAGTTTTTCTTGCAAGTATTTTCCCTTAGAGTTAATTCTTTGAGATCATTTCTTTCTTGCACAGTTTTAAGGTTTTCATCTCTAGGCTGCTACAAGAAACCCGCCTATATATACTCATCCATGTGATGATATAACATAACATAAGCTTATTGAGAAGATAAAGATGGATCTGGAGAAAAATTTTAATGTGGAGTTCAAGGATGATCTCTGAAGTTGCTACTAAGATACGAAAATCATCCAATGGTGAAATTACAAGTGCAGATATCAATATTTTTCTTGAAAATTTTGAAAATGATGTTATTTTCTCTCTTAGTTAACAATTAGATGGTTTGCAGGAAGAATAAATGCATGTTAAAATTGAAAAACCTCTTTTTAATGCTCTACTCCAACTATAGAAATTATCGTATATGTGAGGAGGATCATGCAACAGAACATTGCCCACCGTTGTCAAGATTACTAAGAGTATTTGGGGAAGCATGTAAGGAGTCATATCAAATGCTAGGTATAGCTCAAAACTCATATTCATTTAATACTTGGGCTAACACTTATTATTCTCAACAGGTTCCTCAACAGATTTATAATCTTGTAATTTCATGGAAAACATTTAGTCCTCCTCCAATTGAATATCGTACTTCATGGCCATAGTGGCCCTTACCTTGGCTCTATTTCTCGAGTCAGATATCCCCATGGCCTCAAGAATGGTTTGGAGCCTCCTCTCTAGGGAAGTTTACCATGCAAAACCAATTACCATAACAAAAACAACAAGTGTAATTTCCACCCAATGCACCATCCAATTATCATCCTCTATGGTCCCAATTACCTATACAAACATACCCTAATCTAAACACTAATCAATATCCTAGTCTATACACTCATCCATACCATAATTCATACCCTGGCCTAAACCATAATTCATACCCTAGCCTAAACCATAATTCATACTCCAATCCAAGCCCTAATCCATACCCTAATCCAAACCCTAGTCCATAGCTTAATCCATCCCCTAGCCCAAACCCTAATCCAAACCCTCAACCCAACCCTTGTCCAAACCCTAATCCAAACCGACAGGTTGCATAACAAGTTAAAACACTTGTTCTTCCCACTAAATCCCCTATTGAATGTAATGTTATATCTTCCATATTGGAGAAGGGAGTGAATTCTGGAAATTCACCTATCACTACAAAAAATTTACCCGGGGAAGACCTAAATCAAAGACCGTTAAAGGAACAACATATGAATGCAAATTGTTATGAAATAATTGTTAAACCTCAAAAACATAGAATTTCATTTAACCATACTTTCCATTCTGAGGAACAAACATTGGAGCTCGAGATTGAAGATTTTCTTTCTTTTCTTTCACCAAACCACTTATGCCTCCAAGAGAGTGATTATCAAGTTGTGGAAGAATTGTATGAATTGGAGTATTAAGAGTTTTTGGATCCCATTGAAGCCTGATTTCAAATAATTGTCTGCACAACTTGTTCCCCCATCATTCAGAAACTCTTGGTAACATATCAATTAAAGTAATTAATTTCTCATACTTGGGTATGTGTTAAAGTCTACTTTTTAAAGTTGAGTGCGAATATATTTAGCATTATGTTATGTACATGGCTACACTGGAAGTACTCCCACACTTTAAGGAGGTTTCCTCTCTCGAAATTAGGGTAGGGTAGTGTAAGAGAAATAAATAAAGATTCCATCTGAAATAAAACAATTACAACAACACTCTTGTAATTGTAATTCCCTGAGGCACAACTATTGAAATTTATGTTATTACACACACCTATGGTAAGACTTGGCAGAAGAAATTCATTGTTAATGCATCATATTTTATAAAGTGACTTTGATTAGTTTTTCTCCATGGTCAATATCATCAATTAGGTTAGTTAAGGGGATTGTCATTTTTATGTTTTATACTTCCCATTCGTAATATTAAAACCCTACTTCTAGCCTAGTCACTTGAAAAAATTTTCATCCAAGAAATCTTTTCATTTTTTATTAAAGGCATTGTTGGAAGGCCTCCTATGGTTGACCACTCCTATAAAACATTAATAAGATTTCACAAGAATCCTTGCATGATTAAGTAGGGGGCCATTCATTCATTATCTAACATGATTTATTATACATTGAACATGTGAGATTTCAATTATTGTACAATAACTATGATAGTCCAAGTACTGATAGCCAATCAATGTCTTAAATTCACTATTTAGAATTGGCCTATTTTCATATACCCTTGGTCCGTCAAGATATGTTTGATATTAATTCTATATTTGATACTCAATTTTAGTGTCACTCATTGCTTGAAATATTCATCAAGGACTGTAAGCCATCATTCTTCCCTGCATGGGATAATTCATTTCTACTTATACCATGCTTGGGATAGTTTCTTATACCTTCTTAGAGTGGGGTATGCTAACAACTCTATCAAGGCTATGGATGGTCACCGGCAATAGAGCAATGTCAGTGGCATTGGGCTTCAACAGTGTGTTATATTCCCATAATGGGGTATGCCTATGTAAACTTGCTGGCAGCGAAGTGATGTTAGCGGAATTAGGTTTTTTTAGTGCGCAATCTTCCCCATCACGTGAAATAAAAATTAAAAATCATTTTTTCATTCTCACAAGGTTAGACAAGGAGGACGAAGGTTTCATGTACTATGGCATGGTGAATGACTCCATTGGGGCTATGGATGTTTGGTGGCATCGGAGCAATGTTCATCATGAATATTCATGGTGTAGTATACCTAGGGGGGATAATATGGGGTACAGATCGAGGTACCCAATGAAATAATGTAATAATGGGCCATATTTAATAAATAAAGCAGTTAACCCACATTATGTAGGGGTCCACAAGTAGTTAAAGAATAATGTGATAATCCCATTGTAATGGATATATGGTATTGAGAGACCCATGGTATTTTATGTACGAAGCCTATATATAGGTTAGAGACTCCAAAATGATATATGTGAAGGATTGTTGTATTGACAAATGATGGCTTGTGGAGTGATCTCCTTCCTTAAGGAGTGACTATATGGTGTTACCCTACCTCAAGGGTTTTTCTGAAGATATTAATAAAGAAGAATTTTTCATTTTATATTCTTGGATCAATATTGATATATCTTGTGCATATTTTCCATTTTCATATATATCTAGGTCATATTTATTACAAGTGGTATCAGATCACTTTCTTGGGAAAAGAGCGAGAGATTTGTTTTTTCATTTTTGTAGGATTTTTTGGGTGAAAAGTTTGTAGATCAAATATTAAAATTTTGGTGAAAAATTTGCAAAATTAATAACCGATATGGATTCCTTGTGAAATAATACCCAAATTCAATAGAAAAATCAGCCTAATCAAAGTCCAAATGATGGAGGTACCATTGATTTAAAATCATTTGTGTTGCGGAAATTTTTTGATGGCAATTCATGGACAGCGACTATCCTATCATTTTTTTTTTTTTTTGTGCAGAATTTAGAAACAAATTTGTATATTTGATATCCTCTTGAAAAATCATCCAATTTAAAAACAAAAAATTAGTCAAATCGGAGTCCGGATGAGAAAGATATCGCTGATTTAAAATCAGCTATTTTTTCAGGTTTTTTGTGATAGCAGGACAGTTGCAATGCGAATCTGAGTTTCTAGAGTGCCCAGATCGATATTTCAATCACATGATAAAATGAAGAATGGATGTTATATTTCCAAAAATAGGCTATAATAAGGATTTTGATCCATATTGACCAAGTTGTGGCCATTTTATATTTGCTGCATAAAGTAGGTAAATTTTTTCAAAACCCTTATTCTTCTTCATGGCTTCTACCAAGATGTTTTTTACAGGAAAAAATGATGACCCTACTATTGAATAATTCCTAAAATGGGAAAATTCAAAATGTCTGAGATTTTGGAAATAAGTAGCATGGCTTCTTTTTAAATATGAGGTTGTCATATGGTGGGACTTACTTGACAAAAAGAAGTTGGTAAGCCTTCCCGATGAACAATTTGAAAAAGTCCTTTTGAACAAAGGGCCTCATGCTAGAGAATAGGATAATGAGGAACATAAGGGTTTTTTTTGTTGCTATCTCCTTATTACAGGTTCATGGATATATTCAGAAAGAGGATCATTTTGTCTATAAATCCTAGTTGCCAACATAATTTTATCAATGTTAATTTGAAAAAAAATTGCAAGTTCCAACAAAGCACATTGAAAACACATAGGTTGATAATGAGGATGATCAAATTTATAAGGATTTGAAGATTTTTATGGATAAGTATGTGTTGCATTATGATTTTTACACTTCAGATATGGATAATGTGGATGTTGTTTTGGGATACCCTTAGATGGAATCCGTTGGTACTATCAATATTAATGTGCAGAAGAAATTCCTGAAGCTCTGGTATAAAAAGAAGAAAATTACATTGTAGAATATTTCCATTAGTAAACAGGTAAGATCCAAGGAGGCCCAAGTAGGCCCGGGTAGGAAGACAAGCAACAACCACCACAATAGGTACCAGATACCACTCAGTCTCCAATGGGTGGTGAATTGAAGAAAGATACACCATCAGTTAAAACTTCAGCATATCACCACCTGCACCACCCAGCCAGATAACAACCAGCAAGGGGGAAATAATTAGCAAAAAGGACAAAAACCTATGGATGAGACATAGAGAGGTGCAACGAGCCGCCCATAGGAGATCGACACAGAGGAACCCACCAAAAACAACTTCCATCCCGAGCAAGTGAAGCACCAACTAGATCAAGTGTTCACCTTTCTGTAGGATGGCTAGATGCACATGCATGGTACCAATAGACTACTCTTTTGAGTAGATCTTATTATTTAAGTTCTTCTCATGTTTCAGGGACGAAACAAAACATGTTTAAGGGTGGTGGAATGTAGTATACCTAGGGGGATAATGTGGGGTACAGAGGGAGGTACCCAAGAGAATAATATGAAGTAATGATTAAGGATGATAAATTAATGGGTCATAGTTTATAATTAAAGTGGTTAACCCGCATTATGCAAGGGACCACAAGTAGTTAGGAAATAATGTGATAAGCCCATGGTATTGAATGTATGGTATTTAGAGACCCATGGTATTGTATGTATGAAGCTTATATAGAAGTTAGAGACTCCCCATTGAGAGAGGTCAAGGATTATTATATTAACAAGCATATGGTTTGTGGAGTGTTATCCTTCCTTAAGGAGTGATTGTATGGTGTTTCCCTACCTCAATGGGGAGTATCTAAGCTCTATATAGGCTTCATACATACAATATCATGGTAATTACCATGGGTCTCTCAATACCATACATCCATTACAATGTACTTATCACATTATTCCTTAACTATTTGTGGTCCCTTACATAATGTGGGTTAACCACTTTATTTATTAAATATGGTCCATTATAGCATCACATTATTACATTATGTCCTTGGGTACCTCCCTATATAGCCCATATTATCCCCCCTAGGTATACTACATTCCACCACCCTTAAACATATTTCGTCTCTAAAACATGAGAAATGTTAGGGTCCTATAAATATAGTAGTTCAGTACGGTTATTTAGCCATTTATCCCATGGGAATATTGTAAATTATTTTTCATTTTAAATTTTGAGTCTTGAAAAAGAAAATAAAAGAAAATTTGAAAAGTATATGGAAAAAAAAATAGAAAAGAGAAATCTAAATATATATAAATATAAATATATATATATATATATATAGTATATAGTATATATTATATATATGAATAAAACCTTAAAGGGCGCGCTAGTTCAAATGCCACCAATTTAAATTATATTGTTAAAGTTTATTTTAACAATTTTAAATAAATTTAATATGTCGTTCGTTTTCTATAAAGTAATTTCACTTCCCGATGGTTATGATTGTCCCCACCCCGATCAATGGCAGGGGACGACGTTTAGACTCCCCCGAGCTTTCAGAACTTAACGAAAAGGGGCACCCCAAAACATGGTTTCTAAATACACCGCCATAGCTACGTTTCCACAGCACAAAATTTTCGGGGGGTGCCCTCCCAATACCATATACTACTCCTACACCCCCCCCTATGGTACTCCCTGTCCCTGATTTAGATAGGATTTCTTTAATTGATACTCAGTACAAAATAGCAGAAACACAATGTGATTTTTATCTATATGAGCTACGTAATTAGGAAAAACAAAAGTATTTAGACCAGAGTGATGATTTAAATATCTAGGAATCTCTTCTCCCTCAATTTACCTTTCCCCAAACTCATGTTTTCCTAGAATTCTCTACCTGGTGTCATCTCAGGTATCTCCCTATCCAGAAAGCAGTAATCGCCCAAATCATATAGAGAGAGCCCTCTCTGAAGCTAGAAGGGATATATCCCAACTTATAAGAGTTGTTTGTGGTTACCTTTGTAATTTTCCTCCTCAACTTAGGAAAACTATGGAGTGTTAACATTCTAGCGACCATACTGGGGACTTCTTCCCTGGTAACTTTGATTTCAGAAGCTTAAACCTATCACCTATGGCTGACAGTGAGTTAGGAAATATTTACATTGAAATGTTGAGAATGCAACAAGATGATGGAGCTTAGTGGAAAGGAGTCGCCTTCAGTAAGTGGGCCCATGGGCAAATTATGGCGCAAAGTCTACTTTTAGACTATGTCTATTTTTAGACATACGGATCATGTCTATGAGTTGTAGGATGTTGTTTATGGATGATTTGTCAAGTTGGAAAAAATAGATGGACTTCTATTTTTAGACAACATCGGTGACACTGTCAAGTCTAAATATAGAGTGGTCAAATATTATTATCTCATAATAATATTTAGACTATGAACTTTATCTTATTCTCTTGGAGGACCTCAATTGGAGCTACAGATGTGGCACATGCAGCTGACAGAATGAATCACGTGGTTACCTATGGGTTGACTGAGCTATTGCATGCAGGACTTCGATTAGAACTCAACTGGTTGAGTTTAGTGGAGCTGGAGGTGGAGTTGATGGAGTTGTGTTCAGTTTGACTTGGTTGAACTGGTTGTATTTAGTCTAACTGGCAATAGACTAAGTGATGAGTTGTGTGAATTAGTTATTAATTAATTCACTAATTATTAACTCATAATGCAACTGAAGAATACATCAGTTAACTCAGTGCATGTACAGTTCAGTGGAGACAAGTGTTAGAGGTAAGTGAAAGGGTGAGTTGTGACTATCAGTTGTGCATGAGATCTTGCACAATCAATGGATTGAGTATGCCCATGAGAATTGCGCAGTAGATGCCCAGTGATATAGCCTATGCTCACGTGATTTCTAGTGTGAGTGATTTTTCAAGGTAAATAGAACTTGGAACGAGCTTGGATTCATTCATTCTCATGCAGGTATTGTGCAGTGGAGGCAGGCAAGCAGCGAGGGAGATTTGGAGATCAGATCTGAGTTGTATTATGTGTAACAGGTGGAGATAGTACTGAGTACTTGCGAGGAGTATTGTACTATGTATTGTTACATGTTCTCAATCAATATAATATGCAGATAGTTGGGGTTTTTAGCGAGATGCTTTCCCCGAGAAAATACTGTGTTGATATGTGTGATTGATGCTTCTATGTGCGCATGTTATTGTTTCTGCTTCTGTAAATTGATGATCAACGTAGAGGATGTTATGTATTATGCATGTATTCCCCAATAGTGTATAATCGGGATAATCTCTGTGAATATGTGTCATATTATTGAAAATTTATACAAGTCAAATGAAGCCTTTTTGTGCTACAATTCAAACACTCTTAGCAAGAAAATGGTTATGCACAACCTGAATCCTGCTCCTATAGGAATGTACTGTAACATATCTCCCTCTCACTATTTTTGTTGGTAATGCAACAACTGCAATTGAGAAGCATCCAAAATACTGAATAAATCGTGTCTTTGAGATGCAACTGTGTCCTAACTCTCTAATTGCTACTAGCCTACAATTGTTGCTCAAGATCTGACTATATCAAGTAACACTGATCCTCCTCCAACTGAATATTATTGCTACTTGTAGCAAGGGTAATTATCCATAACAATATTATAATACAATTATTGTTTCTCTCCTATAGACCCTTCCCAAATATTTGCAACTTTGCAACTAAGGATTCACATCACCCCACCTCACTCTAGTAGGCATTATTACATGCATGGAAAAATCTACCTCTAGCTTGTAGAGATTGCTAACTCCAACATCAATCTTGCTCCTATAGGAATGTACTGTAACGTATCTCCCTCTCACTATTTTTGTTGGTAATGCAACAACTGCAACTGAGAAGCATCCAAAATACTGAATAAATCATGTCTTTGAGATGCAACTGTCTCCTGACTCTCTAATTGCTACTAGCCTACAATTGTTGCTCAAGATCTGACTGTATCAAGTAAAACTGATCCTTCTCCAACTCAATATTATTACTGACTATAGCAAGGGTAATTATCCATGAGAATATTATAATACAATTATTGTTTCTCTCCTATAGACCCTTCCCAAATATTTGCAACTCTGGGACTAAGGATTCACATCACCCCACCTCACTCTAGTAGGCATTATTACATGCATGGAAAAATCTACCTCTAGCTTGTAGAGATTGCTAACTCCAACATCAATTTGTTTTACATGTCCAGTAGCAACATGATTGAAATAAGCCTTCCCCTTACTGAAAAACACATCATATCCATGGTCTTTAAGTAAAACTACAGAGACTAAATTTTTCTTTAGACCAAGTACATACATTACATCCTTTAGGTGAAGATGGGAATCTGACTCCCTCTTAAAGGTGATGGTGCCAATCCCTTTGGTACTATACCTTTCATCATCTTCAAGATCTATGTGTAATTGTAAGTCCTTCTCCTCTAGGTTTTTAAATAACTCCTTACTTCCTGTCATATGATATGAGGCCCCATAATCTAGGGACCACTCACTCCCTCTTACTGTGCTTTCCATACAAGCAATGAGGGTTAAATCCAACTCGAACTGTGATGCAAGAGCATCTCCTCATGCTGTCGCTACAAGATCTTTACTTGATTTCTTGTGTGGACACTTGGTTGCATAGTGTCCATACTCATGGCAGTGAAAGCATTTAATCTTACTAAGGTCCTTCTTGCCATAATTTTCATTGGATTCTACCTCACCTTGGGTATTCATTCCTTTGGCCTTCTCTCTTTTTACAATTAGAGCACAATCTTATTCCTCATCAGATTTGGATGTGACACCATCTCTATTGTTTCTTCTAATCTCCTCCTCTGCCAAATTAGACAAAAGTCTCTCTCAATCTAGTAGCTTGTCTCTTTCATTAATTGAATCCTAATACCTATGCTAGGATTTGAGAAGGCCAAGGAGTGCTAAGATCATGAGTTCAGATGATGGTAAATTTTATCCTACTCCTCCAAGTTCATCTCAAACATGAATGAATATGTATAGGTACTGAGGAATGGTTTCATTTTTCTGCATTCAAATGCTCTTTATTTTATTTCTTAATGCCAATATCCTGACATCACTACTTCTCTAGAATAGATCTATGATATTTTTCCACATTACAAAAGGAGTCTCCTTCCCATACAAGTTTGAAACCATATGATCTCTGACACCCTCGATAATAATCCTCTTGGCTTTGGGTGTGTCTTTCTTCCACTAGGAAAGTGCTTGTGCATTTGATGTTGATGGTTTTAGAATATCATTTTGCGAGTATTTCCATACTCCATTGTCATTCAGGATAATTTCCACCCTATCTTTCCAAGCACAAAAATTCGAGGTGCCCTCCAATGCACACTCAAGCCTTAATCCATTGAAACACATTTTTCCTACACTGAAGAGAATCTACACCAATAAAAATTTCTCTGAGAAAAGATATGAACCAAGGTTTCTATGTAGTCTTTCATAGCTTTGATACCATGTAGAAATTGCAAGAAATTTTCTACTACTAATGAATTCGAACTGAAAACAAAAGACACAAATTTCTTCTACTATTCCATGGAAAGGAAAACACATGATAGAAACACATGCAATATCATGTAACCATTCAATCACAATGAAACATAGTATTTTTACTAGGGGAACCCAACTAGGAAAAGCCCATCCTTTGTTTGTATTATATTAGATGAGAAAAAATAATCAATTACAATGACTTCTTCACGCATGAAGCACACCTTACATTGAAATTTTGATCTCCTTCTCTTGAGACTCCTTTGCAAAAGAGAGCCAAATATTGTCCTCCTACTAATCCTATTTCCTTACGCGATTCCCGAGGAAATTGACTCCTAAAGAATAGGACAAGCCCCTATTTTCTTGCACATTTCCCAACAGAAGAGTCTCACCTGCTACATAAAAACTGTATACACTCTCTAATATACAATATTAAATACATTGATGCCTTTTTCCTCCACTCAATTAGGAAATCTGTATTCCATGAATGACTGGGTCTATTTTTAATAAATTTATCAGTTAACTGAGAGATCAATGAGTTAGAAATTGTTATAACTACTCAACTGAACTCCTATTGACTCTACTCATGACTAGAGCTCAAATAACTAAATTATCTAACAATAGCTCCACTAGATTGCTAAATTTTAGCAATCAACTCATGCACAATTCAACCTATAACCTACAAACTCGAATCTATTGATTCAACTAGGAGACAAATCCATGTCACTCGAAATAACTACAATCCAAGTCATCTCGCTAATGTGAAAAATCAAATTTCTCCATTTGACCAAGGCACAAGTCAAATGAATCATTTTATTGCTACAAATCCAGCATTGATGACACCCATATCTTACCTAAAGAAAAATATTCATTGAAGAGAATATTTATAGTGAGTTGAGGCCTTACTCATGACACTTGAACCTAAGAAGTTATGTTTAGGGCCTAAGAGCCTTATATTCTTTCGTTGACCAGGGTTCATATATTGAGACCTCATTCTAAGTGTGCAAAAACTACCAATGGTACCCATGTTCATAATCAAGACGAAAGGATTTCTTACAAATATCATGTGTGGAGGTTAAATATCTCCTTCACAATGTTTGAGCTAAGGAATATTCAGATAAGGACCACAAAACTTTATTTACCTTTCTCTAACCCTCGTTAAGGCTCATGAAGAACTCATGGTATGAAAAATTTCGTAAATGATGCTCATATCCACCCAAGGGCCAATGATCCCTTAAACAGTGTTTGTAGAATAGTTTGACATTGTGTGCATGATGCTTGAGGTAACAAATCTTCGCTAAGGGCTTAGGCCCTTTTTTCCTCTTGAAAACAAGATATAGCCCGAAGCACAAATGTGAAAAATCAATTAATTAGGCCCACATTCATAATTAAATGTCAAGGATTACCTATTAATGTATTTGAGGACTCCTCCATAATTCTTAATCCCAAGAAGTTCATATATAGCATAAGGAACTTATATACTTTCCTTGACCATGGTTAAATCCTTAAGACCAATTTCTGGTGCACAAATCACCCTAATAGTACCTATATCCCACCTTTAAGAAAAATATTCAATGAGAAAAATCTATATGGTGGTTTCAACCATTTCTCATGGTATTTAAACCCAAGAATATTTGTTTGAGTCCTATGTCCATCAATTTCCCACATGACCATGGTAAAGGTCCTGAGACCCATTCCAAGTGTTGAAAGCCTACTAATGACACCCATGACCATAACGAGAGGCTAAGGGTCACCTATCAAGGTTGTGTGTGGTCGTTTGATGATACGTTCATAATTCATATAGGGTTTAAGGAACTTATTGTCCTTACTCGATCATGGTGAAAGACCCAAGACCCCTATGTGGTTTGAAAAACCTCCTAATAATACATGTATAAAACCTAAAAGCGAAAGGTCCCCTTAACAAAACTATCTAATATCACTACAATACTATAGATAAATAAAAATAATTCACCAATGTGTGAAGTATTCTCATTAAACAAGCAACAATATAATTATAAACACGAGATAACAAATCATATCATTACAACTTAGGAGTATCATATCTGAACAATTAGATATGCCCAAAATTAAGTAATTAACAAAAAAGTATAATTAACTTTATAGAATACTAGTTTTACCAAGGAAATATTAAGGCAGATCCACCTGAAGGGATTACATCTATATGGCTTATTGGCATAGTGTAAGAACCTGATTCCTATTATTAGAACCTCAATCTATTATATACTAACAGATCTATTTTCTTGTTGATTTAAAAGTAATAAAAGGAGCTTGCTGACCTTCTCACAAAGCTTTAAACATTTAACATCTTATCATTTTATCATAAGCAACATAAATTAAGGTGAGCATTCCATTGAAATCAACTTAACAAGAGTAGTCCATGGAAAAATACCTGTTCCGGCAGTTGATGATGATACCTTTGTCTTATAGCTCCAGCTGAACGCTCCTTCTCAAACCCAACCGGATTTACCTCCCAGCCAAGTAGGAAACAAATTCCTAGCCCAGGAAACCTCCACAGGTTCCCTAGCCCTCCGTGCCCAAGTCCAACCAGATATAGTGTGTCCTCAAGAAGAATGTGCACAACCAGATAACAATACTTTTCCTCCTCTCAAACCCAAGAAACCTCCATAGGTTTCCAAGGTCTCCCAAAATCATAACAAGTCCAAACAATCACAACCAACTCCCATAATCATAAGCAAGAACCCAACCTCCCCCCTTCTTCCTTCCCCCTTCCCTTCTCCATCTCAACCACCTCTCATTAATGTCATTAACTTCTCATCCATCCTTACAGTTGACTTCTCTTCTCCCAAGTAAGCTAGGAGTACATTTGGAAATGTGAGATGAATATAAAATTGAGAATTTAATGGGAAAGGATCATGTTTTCTCCCAAGTAAATCTGAAAAGTACATTTGGGAATGTGATGTGTAATTACATGGAGAGGACTATATCTTCTCCTTAGTAAATGTGAAGGTACATTGGGGAATGTGAAATGAATATATATATATTGATAATAAGATGGAGAGAACTATGTCTTCTCCCAAGTAAATGTGAGGGTACATTGGGGAATGTGAGATGTAATTACATAGAGAGGAGCATGTCTTCTCCTTAGTAAATGTGAGGGTACATTGGGTAATGTGAAATGAATACATATATTATGAAATAATGGAAGGAGACCATATCCTACCTAATATTCAATTGGAGAAGGTAAGTGGAGAATTTGAATAATGGAAATCATGAATTTTATATTAGACCAATGTTTCTCAATATTTCTAGATAATGTAAATATTAACAAAATTTGTAGGATAAGATTTAAGTGGGGCATTACACATAGCCTAACTTCCAAGGGTGTCGAGGAGAATTGATTGGATGACCTCCCATTAACAAAGTACTTTAGCGACAAAAATTCGACCAATTAAACTCACCCTCGAGACTTTCATAAATTAATAAAAATGTAAAAATCACTTTGCATTATTCAATTCTACCTACAACTTGAGTATAGATGAGTATCACCTGAATTATGACCACAATGTTCAACCTTATTAGATGGTGCACTATAACCAACATAAATCCATCTTAAGTACGGACAACGAGAGGGATGAAATTTCTTCACATGAAAACTTCTTTAGAGTGCAAAATGCAATGTGTTATTTTCCATTGTTTAAATTGTATTTGTGAATGGTAAATATTGTATATATAGGACCAAATAAACATTTTAACCATAAAAACCTAATTTTTTTATGATATATACTTAATTTTTAAAAAATGATATGTACTTGACATTTATCATGTAAATTAAAATAGTTTTTTATTATTAATATATTTTTAAGCATATGTGAATATTAATCTGTATTAAAATATTTTTATCCATAACTCACATTGAATATATTTTTATATACAACATTAAAATAATTTCTCTTACAATTTTTTTTCTATATATAAATATATATAGGAAGTTGATATTGACATAAATTAGTTAACATAGATCTTCAAATAGTTTATTTAAATTTATTGTTGAAATATTTTTGAAAAATATAAGATTCAAACATGTTACTCACACATTTTTTTTACTTCTAATTACTTTACAACATATTCAGTTTTTCTTTATTATGGTCGACATTATTTTTCTATTTAAAACATAATTTTTATTTTAAAAAGGAATAGACAAACTTACACATCCCCTCATTTGAGACTATAGAATGAACCTCTAAATTCAATAAATTGTAAGAAAAAAGTAGAATTAAACCTTGTTTGATATATAAAACAATATACTAAATGGAATACATCAAAATCAACCACATGTGAATTGAAATTGAAAATGTAACATATTATATATTTTTATAATAAAACTAAATAAAAGGAAAGAACATATTTTTAGAATTTATCGATGGAAAGATATCCAGAAAATTTAGAGTTCTTACTTATCACAAGGAACGTGATAACACTCCCATAAACTCCATCACCTCACCTATGTATTTATCAAACATATAGTGTCTTAATAGTACCATAAACTGTATCACCCGTGTATTTCTTAAACATCGGCACAATGATCTGGAAACAACACATCCTTATACTACTCCTGAACTTCCAAACATTCATATCACGAACACAAATGCACAGCGTCGCCTGCATAACTCGTCTTATTCGATGGGCGAAATCACGATCTTTCCTCTGGCTCGTCCACTTTCCTGATGCTTGAAAGCCTCTTTCACGTCAGTAAAAGAGTACGGGCTCTTGGGATCGATCACGGGCTTCAGCTTCTCACTCTCTATGTAAGGCTGCAGCTTCTCCAGGTTTTGGGCGTGGGGCGAAACCCCAAAAAATTCAACCCTGCCATGAGGCTGAAACGAAGCTATGTCCAGAACTTTGGCTTCCTCTTTGGCCACCACCTGAGACTTTGCTGAATCCCCTGCAAATTAGATAAAAACATAGATTAGGTCACCTGACAGGTGAAGTCAAGCAAAGCAAGGGGAGTGAGTGACTGACCTATGGTGTCAAAAACGAAATCGAATTTCTCGGAGATCTGATCGTAGCTCTGCTTCGTATAATCGATGACCACATCCGCCCCCAGGCTTTTCACGAACTCGAGCTTCACAGTGCTAGACGTGGAAACGATCCTGGAAGCTCCATAGACATGCCTCGCCAGCTGAATGGCCAGACTGCCCACTCCGCCCGCTCCTCCGACAATGAACACACTCTTCCCCTCCTCAAATTTGGCTATATCGAACGCCTGCTGCGCAGTCAGGAGCGCAAGCGGCAGGCTCGCCGCTTCCTCGAACGATAAATTTTTGGGCTTCGGCGCCACCAGGTATTCCTCCACCGCGGTATACTGGGCGAGGGTTCCCCACTGTTTGGGCCTGCCCGCTCCGAAATCCTGGATGTCGCTGTAGACCTCATCGCCATTCTTGAACTTGGTAACACCATCGCCCACTTCGACCACCACTCCTGCCGCATCACAGCCCGGCACAGTCTACATAACACAGACCAATTATTCAAAAAACCATCATAAAAAATACATAAACAGTAGAATTTCCAGATTTAAAATGTTAAATTCAGAAATCCTAACATGAATTGCAAATTGGGGAAATTATTAGATCCCGATGAAGATAAATCTTACTACTGCAAAAAACACAGGAGGAATGGAACCATGTCAATACCGGAAAGTCAGAATCTGCCCTTCTGAATAAGCCCTGCCGCCTCTTAAAGTCGACGGGATTGAGAGCAGCCGCTCGGATTTTAATTAGAACCTGGCTCGGCCCCGGCTTTGGCACAGGGACTTCACCGAATTGCAACACATCCACGGATCCATATTCGTTGTAGAACCACGCCTTCTGGAGTTCACTCATATCTTTCTTCTGCCTGCAACACACTGCTTTTTAAAATCAAATCGTTAACCGAACTTCCAGAGAATCGTGGCGGAGGTGAGCACAAGAAAGCTGCGTTGCGGAACTCTAGTAGATTCAAGGTCTGGGAGAAACACCTAGATCATTTCTAGACTGAGTACAGATCAAAACCCTCCCTGAATTGCAAACTCAAAAAAATCCTTCACCTGTCATAGTGATGTTGGTTGGAATGGCACCTAACACATATCATTAGCGATGGAGCATTTCACATTCAACTGTATAGAATGCATTGCATCTAGACGAAAAAAAAAGGCTTTCACATATCATTATTACGTTAATGGGAGAGGCGTCGCAACCTACATCATCAAACATGATAAGATAGTGATTATTCACCTTACACTCGTACAGTTTTTTTGAATTTGTATTATGTCATATATAGCTGCCCAGCATTTCACATTCAACTCTATAAATATTCTAGAGCTGTATAGAGATACGGAAGACAATGTATTTCAAATGATGTATTTCAATACACACATACATACTATATATGAATTCATATTATTTTTATTTTGGTAGTATTAATATTACTATTATTTTTGGTGTATTACTATTATTTTTGGTGTAGGTGATACAGCTTGAGTAGGCCTAATGATTAAGTATATGTGTTTCTTTTTAAAAAGTAGAATATGTATGCCTTTATAGACTTAATAGTCAAATCCTTGTGTAGAAATAGGTCCCTTGTCCCATAAAAATGGAGTTCATACACCCATTTAGTGTATGGGTTAGCCACGACCTTAAAATTAAATAATAATAATAATAATTATTATTTTTGTATTTATATTATTATTATTATTATTATTATTTTGAGTGGTAAGGTATTAGGTTTTCAATTTTAAAGGAAAAGTTATTTTTAGAATTTGGGCTTAGCATTTCATAACTAAGCAAAAACATATTCTTTACTTAAGGGTTTAGTTTAGTCACCATTTTTCCAATTATGAAAGATTATCATTGGCCACTCCAAAAACACAATTCCACATATATTAATAGCTCTTTGTTCAAGACTCCAATCTTAGTGCCATCTTCAAGTGAATTAGAAATAGGTTGAGTGCCATCTTCAAGTGAATTAGAAATAAGTTGAGTGTCATTCCTTTAGTGGAAATTTACTAAATCATTTCATATAACAACTCTCTAGCTAGGGAGAGGGAGCTATTAGTTAACTCCACTCTTCATAATCTTATGATGCCATAATGCCAACACATGTGAAGCCTATCATGCTCCAAGTCGGTGGCACAAAGAAATATCACTTCCAGCGTATGACATGCAGTAACCCCACACATATCCCATCTCGATTAAATCTCTACTATGATGGTGGGATATGGCCTAAACTAAGGTATTGGGTATAAGTTGCAAGGGAATCATTGTGCGTTGAAACATAGATGAATTTGTATTTATGGAAGAAACTTTGTTGGTTAATCGACATACAACTCGATTTGGAATGTCTCACATTTGGCTATGTATCTAAAAATGACGTGCCTTTCTTCTAGCCTATATATGTTATTTGAGGGACTCTAGTGGTTCACATTTCTTATCTCCATTCTCTATCAAATCATTAGCAATGGGGGACACACATAATTTTCTGGTGCATAGATTTGACAACCAAATTATTATCATACTTTCAGATTTGTATTAACGATGCCTTTCTTAACTTGTGTCCATGCTCAACATTCTTATTCGACAACAACATCTTCTACATAAAGGTGAAGTTTAGAGGAACACTACATGTCACCAAGTAGGCACATTCGTGTGCCAATGTTTGATAGTCATTAGGAAATTTAGATACAAATATATAGAAAGATCATTCTTCCCCTTTTGGAATGACATTCCTAATTTTAATGTGCCAAACTCTAGCTAAAATGTAAAATTCACCCAAGTTACTATAGACATTCATTCAAGCATGTTTTGTAAAGTATGGAGAATATAAAGTCTCTCATAAGCTATATACTACATTAAGGAAGCCCCTTTGATCCTTATGAGCATTATGTTAATATTATATTTAGTATTAGATCTGGACTATTATAAACTAAAATTTTGTCATCTTATGACTTTCCTATTTTGATGTAATTTATTTGTGAACCTTATTTAATAATTTATAATTAATGTATATTTTTTAGTTTTTTTAGAAAAATAGTATGATCATTGCTATGTTATGATTTAAAATATTTTTAGTATATTAACATTTTTATCAAAGGGAAAATTCAAATAAATTACGTTATTATTTTAAACTCATTATTTTTTAATAGATTAAATATGGAATTGATTTAAAATTTCTTCACTACAAATATCTTTTTCTTTAATTTTTT